>CAKAJI010000455.1:0-48057 GCA_916610255.1 Lasioglossum lativentre
AATGATACACTGCATATTACGTTATATTATAAGGTATTTTCAATGATACACTGCATATTACGTTATATTATAAGGTATTTTCAATGATAAACTGCTACGTATTATAAGGTATTTTCAATGATACACTGCATATTACGTTATATTATAAGGTATTTTCATTGATAGACTAGAATTACCATATATTCTAAGGTATTTTCAATGATACACTGCATATTACGTTATATTATAAGGTATTTTCAATGATACACTACAAATTACGTTATATCTAAGGTATTTTCAATGATACACTGCATATTACGTTATATTATAAGGTATTTTCAATGATACACTGCATATTACGTTATATTATAAGGTATTTTCAACGATACACTGCATATTACGTTATATTATAAGGTATTTTCAATGATACACTGCATATTACGTTATATTATAAGGTATTTTCAATGATAAACTACTACGTATTATAAGGTATTTTCAATGATACACTGCATATTACGTTATATTATAAGGTATTTTCAACGATACACTGCATATTACGTTATATTATAAGGTATTTTCAATGATACACTGCATATTACGTTATATTATAAGGTATTTTCAATGATATACTACTACGTATTATAAGGTATTTTCAATGATACACTGCATATTACGTTATATTATAAGGTATTTTCAATGATACACAGCATATTACGTCATATTATAAGGTATTTTCAATGATACACTGCATATTACGTTATATTATAAGGTATTTTCAATGATACACTGCATATTACGTTATATTATAAGGTATTTTCAATGATACACTGCATATTACGTTATATTATAAGGTATTTTCAATGATAAACTACTACGTATTATAAGGTATTTTCAATGATACACTGCATATTATGTTATATTATATGGTATTTTCAATGATACACTGCATATTACGTTATATTATAAGGTATTTTCAATGATACACTGCATATTACGTTATATTATAAGGTATTTTCATTGATAGACTAGAATTACCATATATTCTAAGGTATTTTCAATGATACACTGCATATTACGTTATATTATAAGGTATTTTCATTGGTAGACTAGAATTACCATATATTCTAAGGTATTTTCAATGATACACTGCATATTACGTTATATTATAAGGTATTTTCAATGATACACTGCATATTAAGTTATATTATAAGGTATTTTCAATGATAAACTACTATATATTATAAGGTATTTTCAATGATACACTGCATATTACGTTATATTATAAGGTATTTTCAAAGATACACTACAAATAACGATATATTATAAGGTATTTTCAATGATAAACTACTATATATTATAAGGTATTTTCAATGATACACTGCATATTACGTTATATTATAAGGTATTTTCAATGATACACTGCATATTACGTTATATTATAAGGTATTTTCATTGATAGACAAGAATTACCATATATTCTAAGGTATTTTCAATGATACACTGCATATTACGTTATATGGGAAGGTATTTTCAATGATAAACTGCATATTACGTTATATTATAAGGTATTTTCAATGATACACTGCATATTTCGTTATATTATGAGGTATTTTCAATGATACACTGCATATTACGTTATATTATAAGGTATTTTCAATGATACACTGCATATTACGTTATATTGTAAGGTATTTTCAATGATACACTGCATATTACGTTATATTATAAGGTATTTTCAATGATACACTGCATATTACGTTATATTATAAGGTATTTTCAACGATACACTGCATATTCCGTTATATTATAAGGTATTTTCAATGATTCACTGCATATTACGTTATATTATAAGGTATTTTCAATGATATACTACTACGTATTATAAGGTATTTTCAATGATACACGGCATATTACGTTATATTATAAGGTATTTTCAATGATACACTGCATATTACGTTATATTATAAGGTATTTTCAATGATACACTGCATATTACGTTATATTATAAGGTATTTTCAATGATACACTGCATATTACGTTATATTATAAGGTATTTTCAATGATAAACTACTACGTATTATAAGGTATTTTCAATGATACACTGCATATTACGTTATATTATAAGGTATTTTCAATGATACACTGCATATTAAGTTATATTATAAGGTATTTTCAATGATAAACTACTATATATTATAAGGTATTTTCAATGATACACTGCATATTACGTTATATTATAAGGTATTTTCATTGATAGACAAGAATTACCATATATTCTAAGGTATTTTCAATGATACACTGCATATTACGTTATATGGGAAGGTATTTTCAATGATAAACTGCATATTACGTTATATTATAAGGTATTTTCAATGATACACTGCATATTTCGTTATATTATGAGGTATTTTCAATGATACACTGCATATTACGTTATATTATCAGGTATTTTCAATGATACACTGCATATTACGTTATATTATAAGGTATTTTCAATGATACACTGCATATTACGTTATATTATAAGGTATTTTCAATGATACACTGCATATTACGTTATATGGGAAGGTATTTTCAATGATAAACTGCATATTACGTTATATTATAAGGTATTTTCAATGATACACTGCATATTTCGTTATATTATGAGGTATTTTCAATGATACACTGCATATTACGTTATATTATAAGGTATTTTCAATGATACACTGCATATTACGTTATATTGTAAGGTATTTTCAATGATACACTGCATATTACGTTATATTATAAGGTATTTTCAATGATACACTGCATATTACGTTATATTATAAGGTATTTTCAACGATACACTGCATATTCCGTTATATTATAAGGTATTTTCAATGATTCACTGCATATTACGTTATATTATAAGGTATTTTCAATGATATACTACTACGTATTATAAGGTATTTTCAATGATACACGGCATATTACGTTATATTATAAGGTATTTTCATTGATAGACAAGAATTACCATATATTCTAAGGTATTTTCAATGATACACTGCATATTACGTTATATGGGAAGGTATTTTCAATGATAAACTGCATATTACGTTATATTATAAGGTATTTTCAATGATACACTGCATATTTCGTTATATTATGAGGTATTTTCAATGATACACTGCATATTACGTTATATTATCAGGTATTTTCAATGATACACTGCATATTACGTTATATTATAAGGTATTTTCAATGATACACTGCATATTACGTTATATTATAAGGTATTTTCAATGATACACTGCATATTACGTTATATTATAAGGTATTTTCAATGATACACTGCATATTACGTTATATTATAAGGTATTTTCAATGATAAACTACTACGTATTATAAGGTATTTTCAATGATACACTGCATATTACGTTATATTATAAGGTATTTTCAATGATACACTGCATATTACGTTATATTATAAGGTATTTTCAATGATACACTGCATATTACGTTATATTATAAGGTATTTTCAATGATAAACTACTACGTATTATAAGGTATTTTCAATGATACACTGCATATTACGTTATATTATAAGGTATTTTCAATGATACACTGCATATTAAGTTATATTATAAGGTATTTTCAATGATAAACTACTATATACTATAAGGTATTTTCAATGATACACTGCATATTACGTTATATTATAAGGTATTTTCAAAGATACACTGCATATTACGTTATATGGGAAGGTATTTTCAATGATACACTGCATATTACGTTATATTATAAGGTATTTTCAATGATACACTGCATATTACGTTATATGGGAAGGTGTTTTCAAAGATGCACTGCATATTACGTTATACTATAAGGTATTTTCAATGATAAACTACTATATATTATAAGGTATTTTCAATGATACACTGCATATTACGTTATATGAGAAGGTATTTTCATTGATACACTACAAATTACGATATATTATAAGGTATTTTCAATGATACACTGCATATTTCGTTATATTATGAGGTATTTTCAATGATACACTGCATATTACGTTATATTATCAGGTATTTTCAATGATACACTGCATATTACGTTATATTATAAGGTATTTTCAATGATACACTGCATATTACGTTATATTATAAGGTATTTTCAATGATACACTGCATATTACGTTATATTATAAGGTATTTTCAATGATAAACTACTACGTATTATAAGGTATTTTCAATGATACACTGCATATTACGTTATATTATAAGGTATTTTCAATGATACACTGCATATTAAGTTATATTATAAGGTATTTTCAATGATAAACTACTATATATTATAAGGTATTTTCAATGATACACTGCATATTACGTTATATTATAAGGTATTTTCAAAGATACACTGCATATTACGTTATATGGGAAGGTATTTTCAATGATACACTGCATATTACGTTATATTATAAGGTATTTTCAATGATACACTGCATATTACGTTATATTATAAGGTATTTTCAATGATAAACTACTACGTATTATAAGGTATTTTCAATGATACACTGCATATTACGTTATATTATAAGGTATTTTCAATGATACACTGCATATTACGTTATATTATAAGGTATTTTCAATGATACACTGCATATTACGTTATATTATAAGGTATTTTCAATGATAAACTACTACGTATTATAAGGTATTTTCAATGATACACTGCATATTACGTTATATTATAAGGTATTTTCAATGATACACTGCATATTAAGTTATATTATAAGGTATTTTCAATGATAAACTACTATATATTATAAGGTATTTTCAATGATACACTGCATATTACGTTATATTATAAGGTATTTTCAAAGATACACTGCATATTACGTTATATGGGAAGGTATTTTCAATGATACACTGCATATTACGTTATATTATAAGGTATTTTCAATGATACACTGCATATTACGTTATATGGGAAGGTGTTTTCAAAGATGCACTGCATATTACGTTATACTATAAGGTATTTTCAATGATAAACTACTATATATTATAAGGTATTTTCAATGATACACTGCATATTACGTTATATGAGAAGGTATTTTCATTGATACACTACAAATTACGATATATTATAAGGTATTTTCAATGATACACTGCATATTACGTTATACTATAAGGTATTTTCAATGATAAACTACTATATATTATAGGGTATTTTCAATGATACACTGCATATTTCGTTATATTATAAGGTATTTTCAAAGATACACTACAAATAACGATATATTATAAGGTATTTTCAATGATACACTGCATATTTCGTTATATTATAAGGTATTTTCAAAGATACACTACAAATAACGATATATTATAAGGTATTTTCAATGATACACTGCATATTACGTTATATGAGAAGGTATTTTCAACGATACACTGCATATTACGTTATATTATAAGGTATTTTCAATGATACACTGCATATTACGTTATATTATAAGGTATTTTCAATGATATACTACTACGTATTATAAGGTATTTTCAATGATAAACTACTATATATTATAAGGTATTTTCAATGATACACTACAAATTAAGATATATTATAAGGTATTTTCAATGATACACTGCATATTACGTTATATGAGAAGGTATTTTCATTGATAGACAAGAATTACCATATATTCTAAGGTATTTTCAATGATACACTGCATATTACGTTATATGGGAAGGTATTTTCAATGATACACTGCATATTACGTTATATTATAAGGTATTTTCAATGATACACTGCATATTTCGTTATATTATGAGGTATTTTCAATGATACACTGCATATTACGTTATATTATAAGGTATTTTCAATGATACACTGCATATTACGTTATATTGTAAGGTATTTTCAATGATACACTGCATATTACGTTATATTATAAGGTATTTTCAATGATACACTGCTTATTACGTTATATTATAAGGTATTTTCAACGATACACTGCATATTCCGTTATATTATAAGGTATTTTCAATGATTCACTGCATATTACGTTATATTATAAGGTATTTTCAATGATATACTACTACGTATTATAAGGTATTTTCAATGATACACGGAATATTACGTTATATTATAAGGTATTTTCATTGATAGACAAGAATTACCATATATTCTAAGGTATTTTCAATGATACACTGCATATTACGTTATATGGGAAGGTATTTTCAATGATACACTGCATATTACGTTATATTATAAGGTATTTTCAATGATACACTGCATATTTCGTTATATTATGAGGTATTTTCAATGATACACTGCATATTACGTTATATTATAAGGTATTTTCAATGATACACTGCATATTACGTTATATTATAAGGTATTTTCAATGATACACTGCATATTACGTTATATTATAAGGTATTTTCAATGATACACTGCATATTACGTTATATTATAAGGTATTTTCAACGATACACTGCATATTCCGTTATATTATAAGGTATTTTCAATGATACACTGCATATTACGTTATATTATAAGGTATTTTCAATGATATACTACTACGTATTATAAGGTATTTTCAATGATACACGGCATATTACGTTATATTATAAGGTATTTTCATTGATAGACAAGAATTACCATATATTCTAAGGTATTTTCAATGATACACTGCATATTACGTTATATGGGAAGGTATTTTCAATGATAAACTGCATATTACGTTATATTATAAGGTATTTTCAATGATACACTGCATATTTCGTTATATTATGAGGTATTTTCAAAGATACACTACAAATAACGATATATTATAAGGTATTTTCAATGATACACTGCATATTACGTTATATGAGAAGGTATTTTCAACGATACACTGCATATTACGTTATATTATAAGGTATTTTCAATGATACACTGCATATTACGTTATATTATAAGGTATTTTCAATGATATACTACTACGTATTATAAGGTATTTTCAATGATAAACTACTATATATTATAAGGTATTTTCAATGATACACTGCATATTACGTTATATTATAAGGTATTTTCAATGATACACTGCATATTACGTTATATTATAAGGTATTTTCAATGATACACTGCATATTACGTTATATTATAAGGTATTTTCAATGATACACTGCATATTACGTTATATTATAAGGTATTTTCAATGATAAACTACTACGTATTATAAGGTATTTTCAATGATACACTGCATATTACGTTATATTATAAGGTATTTTCAATGATACACTGCATATTAGGTTATATTATAAGGTATTTTCAATGATAAACTACTATATATTATAAGGTATTTTCAATGATACACTGCATATTACGTTATATTATAAGGTATTTTCATTGATAGACAAGAATTACCATATATTCTAAGGTATTTTCAATGATACACTGCATATTACGTTATATGGGAAGGTATTTTCAATGATAAACTGCATATTACGTTATATTATAAGGTATTTTCAATGATACACTGCATATTTCGTTATATTATGAGGTATTTTCAATGATACACTGCATATTACGTTATATTATAAGGTATTTTCAATGATACACTGCATATTACGTTATATTGTAAGGTATTTTCAATGATACACTGCATATTACGTTATATTATAAGGTATTTTCAATGATACACTGCATATTACGTTATATTATAAGGTATTTTCAACGATACACTGCATATTCCGTTATATTATAAGGTATTTTCAATGATTCACTGCATATTACGTTATATTATAAGGTATTTTCAATGATATACTACTACGTATTATAAGGTATTTTCAATGATACACGGCATATTACGTTATATTATAAGGTATTTTCATTGATAGACAAGAATTACCATATATTCTAAGGTATTTTCAATGATACACTGCATATTACGTTATATGGGAAGGTATTTTCAATGATAAACTGCATATTACGTTATATTATAAGGTATTTTCAATGATACACTGCATATTTCGTTATATTATGAGGTATTTTCAATGATACACTGCATATTACGTTATATTATAAGGTATTTTCAATGATACACTGCATATTACGTTATATTGTAAGGTATTTTCAATGATACACTGCATATTACGTTATATTATAAGGTATTTTCAATGATACACTGCATATTACGTTATATTATAAGGTATTTTCAACGATACACTGCATATTCCGTTATATTATAAGGTATTTTCAAAGATTCACTGCATATTACGTTATATTATAAGGTATTTTCAATGATATACTACTACGTATTATATGGTATTTTCAATGATACACGGCATATTACGTTATATTATAAGGTATTTTCATTGATAGACAAGAATTACCATATATTCTAAGGTATTTTCAATGATACACTGCATATTACGTTATATGGGAAGGTATTTTCAATGATAAACTGCATATTACGTTATATTATAAGGTATTTTCAATGATACACTGCATATTTCGTTATATTATGAGGTATTTTCAATGATACACTGCATATTACGTTATATTATAAGGTATTTTCAATGATACACTGCATATTACGTTATATTATGAGGTATTTTCAATGATACACTGCATATTACGTTATATTATAAGGTATTTTCAATGATACACTGCATATTACGTTATATTGTAAGGTATTTTCAATGATACACTGCATATTACGTTATATTATAAGGTATTTTCAATGATACACTGCATATTACGTTATATTATAAGGTATTTTCAATGATACACTGCATATTACGTTATATTATAAGGTATTTTCAACGATACACTGCATATTACGTTATATTATAAGGTATTTTCAATGATACACTGCATATTACGTTATATTATAAGGTATTTTCAATGATATACTACTACGTATTATAAGGTATTTTCAATGATACACTGCATATTAAGTTATATTATAAGGTATTTTCATTGATAGACAAGAATTACCATATATTCTAAGGTATTATCAATGATACACTGCATATTACGTTATATGGGAAGGTATTTTCAATGATAAACTGCATATTACGTTATATTATAAGGTATTTTCAATGATACACTGCATATTACGTTATATTATAAGGTATTTTCAATGATACACTGCATATTAAGTTATATTATAAGGTATTTTCAATGATAAACTACTATATATTATAAGGTATTTTCAATGATACACTGCATATTACGTTATATTATAAGGTATTTTCAAAGATAAACTACAAATAACGATATATTATAAGGTATTTTCAATGATACACTGCATATTACGTTATATGAGAAGGTATTTTCATTGATACACTACAAATTACGATATATTATAAGGTATTTTCAAAGATACACTGCATATTACGTTATATGGGAAGGTATTTTCAAAGATGCACTGCATATTACGTTATACTATAAGGTATTTTCAATGATAAACTACTATATATTATAGGGTATTTTCAATGATACACTGCATATTACGTTATATTATAAGGTATTTTCAAAGATACACTACAAATAACGATATATTATAAGGTATTTTCAATGATACACTGCATATTACGTTATATGAGACGGTATTTTCATTGATACACTACAAATTGCGATATACTATAAGGTATTTTCAATGATAGACTAGAATTACCATATATTCTAAGGTATTTTCAATGATACACTGCATATTACGTTATATTATAAGGTATTTTCAATGATACACTGCATATTACGTTATATTATAAGGTATTTTCAACGATACACTGCATATTACGTTATATTATAAGGTATTTTCAATGATACACTGCATATTACGTTATATTATAAGGTATTTTCAATGATAAACTGCTACGTATTATAAGGTATTTTCAATGATACACTGCATATTACGTTATATTATAAGGTATTTTCATTGATAGACTAGAATTACCATATATTCTAAGGTATTTTCAATGATACACTGCATATTACGTTATATTATAAGGTATTTTCAATGATACACTACAAATTACGTTATATCATAAGGTATTTTCAATGATACACTGCATATTACGTTATATTATAAGGTATTTTCAATGATACACTGCATATTACGTTATATTATAAGGTATTTTCAACGATACACTGCATATTACGTTATATTATAAGGTATTTTCAATGATACACTGCATATTACGTTATATTATAAGGTATTTTCAATGATATACTACTACGTATTATAAGGTATTTTCAATGATACACTGCATATTACGTTATATTATAAGGTATTTTCAACGATACACTGCATATTACGTTATATTATAAGGTATTTTCAATGATACACTGCATATTACGTTATATTATAAGGTATTTTCAATGATATACTACTACGTATTATAAGGTATTTTCAATGATACACTGCATATTACGTTATATTATAAGGTATTTTCAATGATACACAGCATATTACGTCATATTATAAGGTATTTTCAATGATACACTGCATATTACGTTATATTATATGGTATTTTCAATGATACACTGCATATTACGTTATATTATAAGGTATTTTCAATGATACACTGCATATTACGTTATATTATAAGGTATTTTCAATGATAAACTACTACGTATTATAAGGTATTTTCAATGATACACTGCATATTATGTTATATTATATGGTATTTTCAATGATACACTGCATATTACGTTATATTATAAGGTATTTTCAATGATACACTGCATATTACGTTATATTATAAGGTATTTTCATTGATAGACTAGAATTACCACATATTCTAAGGTATTTGCAATGATACACTGCATATTACGTTATATTATAAGGTATTTTCATTGGTAGACTAGAATTACCATATATTCTAAGGTATTTTCAATGATACACTGCATATTACGTTATATTATAAGGTATTTTCAATGATACACTGCATATTAAGTTATATTATAAGGTATTTTCAATGATAAACTACTATATATTATAAGGTATTTTCAATGATACACTGCATATTACGTTATATTATAAGGTATTTTCAAAGATACACTACAAATAACGATATATTATAAGGTATTTTCAATGATAAACTACTATATATTATAGGGTATTTTCAATGATACACTGCATATTACGTTATATTATAAGGTATTTTCAATGATACACTGCATATTACGTTATATTATAAGGTATTTTCATTGATAGACAAGAATTACCATATATTCTAAGGTATTTTCAATGATACACTGCATATTACGTTATATGGGAAGGTATTTTCAATGATAAACTGCATATTACGTTATATTATAAGGTATTTTCAATGATACACTGCATATTACGTTATATTATAAGGTATTTTCAATGATACACTGCATATTACGTTATATTATAAGGTATTTTCAATGATAAACTGCTACGTATTATAAGGTATTTTCAATGATACACTGCATATTACGTTATATTATAAGGTATTTTCAATGATAAACTGCTACGTATTATAAGGTATTTTCAATGATACACTGCATATTACGTTATATTATAAGGTATTTTCATTGATAGACTAGAATTACCATATATTCTAAGATATTTTCAATGATACACTGCATATTACGTTATATTATAAGGTATTTTCAATGATACACTACAAATTACGTTATATCATAAGGTATTTTCAATGATACACTGCATATTACGTTATATTATAAGGTATTTTCATTGATAGACTAGAATTACCATATATTCTAAGGTATTTTCAATGATACACTGCATATTACGTTATATTATAAGGTATTTTCAATGATACACTGCATATTACGTTATATTATAAGGTATTTTCAATGATAAACTACTACGTATTATAAGGTATTTTCAATGATACACTGCATATTACGTTATATTATAAGGTATTTTCATTGATAGACTAGAATTACCATATATTCTAAGGTATTTTCAATGATACACTGCATATTACGTTATATTATAAGGTATTTTCAATGATACACTACAAATTACGTTATATCATAAGGTATTTTCAATGATACACTGCATATTACGTTATATTATAAGGTATTTTCAATGATACACTGCATATTACGTTATATTATAAGGTATTTTCAATGATATACTACAAATTACGTTATATCATAAGGTATTTTCAATGATACACTGCATATTACGTTATATTATAAGGTATTTTCAATGATACACTGCATATTACGTTATATTATAAGGTATTTTCAATGATAAACTGCTACGTATTATAAGGTATTTTCAATGATACACTGCATATTACGTTATATTATAAGGTATTTTCATTGATAGACTAGAATTACCATATATTCTAAGGTATTTTCAATGATACACTGCATATTACGTTATATTATAAGGTATTTTCAATGATACACTACAAATTACGTTATATCATAAGGTATTTTCAATGATACACTGCATATTACGTTATATTATAAGGTATTTTCAATGATACACTGCATATTACGTTATATTATAAGGTATTTTCAACGATACACTGCATATTACGTTATATTATAAGGTATTTTCAATGATACACTGCATATTACGTTATATTATAAGGTATTTTCAATGATATACTACTACGTATTATAAGGTATTTTCAATGATACACTGCATATTACGTTATATTATAAGGTATTTTCAACGATACACTGCATATTACGTTATATTATAAGGTATTTTCAATGATACACTGCATATTACGTTATATTATAAGGTATTTTCAATGATATACTACTACGTATTATAAGGTATTTTCAATGATACACTGCATATTACGTTATATTATAAGGTATTTTCAATGATACACAGCATATTACGTCATATTATAAGGTATTTTCAATGATACACTGCATATTACGTTATATTATATGGTATTTTCAATGATACACTGCATATTACGTTATATTATAAGGTATTTTCAATGATACACTGCATATTACGTTATATTATAAGGTATTTTCAATGATAAACTACTACGTATTATAAGGTATTTTCAATGATACACTGCATATTATGTTATATTATATGGTATTTTCAATGATACACTGCATATTACGTTATATTATAAGGTATTTTCAATGATACACTGCATATTACGTTATATTATAAGGTATTTTCATTGATAGACTAGAATTACCATATATTCTAAGGTATTTTCAATGATACACTGCATATTACGTTATATTATAAGGTATTTTCATTGGTAGACTAGAATTACCATATATTCTAAGGTATTTTCAATGATACACTGCATATTACGTTATATTATAAGGTATTTTCAATGATACACTGCATATTACGTTATATTATAAGGTATTTTCAATGATAAACTACTATATACTATAAGGTATTTTCAATGATACACTGCATATTACGTTATATTATAAGGTATTTTCAAAGATACACTACAAATAACGATATATTATAAGGTATTTTCAATGATAAACTACTATATATTATAAGGTATTTTCAATGATACACTACAAATTACGTTATATTATAAGGTATTTTCAATGATACACTGCATATTACGTTATATTATAAGGTATTTTCATTGATAGACAAGAATTACCATATATTCTAAGGTATTTTCAATGATACACTGCATATTACGTTATATGGGAAGGTATTTTCATGATACACTGCATATTACGTTATATTATAAGGTATTTTCAATGATACACTGCATATTACGTTATATTATAAGGTATTTTCAATGATACACTGCATATTACGTTATATTATAAGGTATTTTCAATGATAAACTGCTACGTATTATAAGGTATTTTCAATGATACACTGCATATTACGTTATATTATAAGGTATTTTCAATGATAAACTGCTACGTATTATAAGGTATTTTCAATGATACACTGCATATTACGTTATATTATAAGGTATTTTCATTGATAGACTAGAATTACCATATATTCTAAGGTATTTTCAATGATACACTGCATATTACGTTATATTATAAGGTATTTTCATTGATAGACTAGAATTACCATATATTCTAAGGTATTTTCAATGATACACAGCATATTACGTTATATTATAAGGTATTTTCAATGATACACTGCATATTAAGTTATATTATAAGGTATTTTCAATGATAAACTACTATATATTATAAGGTATTTTCAATGATACACTGCATATTACGTTATATTATAAGGTATTTTCAAAGATACACTACAAATAACGATATATTATAAGGTATTTTCAATGATACACTGCATATTACTTTATATGAGAAGGTATTTTCATTGATACACTACAAATTACGATATATTATAAGGTATTTTCAATGATACACAGCATATTACGTTATATGGGAAGGTATTTTCAAAGATGCACTGCATATTACGTTATACTATAAGGTATTTTCAATGATAGACTAGAATTACCATATATTCTAAGGTATTTTCAATGATACACTGCATATTACGTTATATTATAAGGTATTTTCAATGATACACTGCATATTACGTTATATTATAAGGTATTTTCAACGATACACTGCATATTACGTTATATTATAAGGTATTTTCAATGATACACTGCATATTACGTTATATTATAAGGTATTTTCAATGATACACTGCATATTACGTTATATTATAAGGTATTTTCATTGATAGACTAGAATTACCATATATTCTAAGGTATTTGCAATGATACACTGCATATTACGTTATATTATAAGGTATTTTCATTGGTAGACTAGAATTACCATATATTCTAAGGTATTTTCAATGATACACTGCATATTACGTTATATTATAAGGTATTTTCAATGATACACTGCATATTACGTTATATTATAAGGTATTTTCAATGATAAACTACTACGTATTATAAGGTATTTTCAATGATACACTGCATATTACGTTATATTATAAGGTATTTTCATTGATAGACTAGAATTACCATATATTCTAAGGTATTTTCAATGATACACTGCATATTACGTTATATTATAAGGTATTTTCAATGATACACTACAAATTACGTTATATCATAAGGTATTTTCAATGATACACTGCATATTACGTTATATTATAAGGTATTTTCAATGATACACTGCATATTACGTTATATTATAAGGTATTTTCAATGATATACTACAAATTACGTTATATCATAAGGTATTTTCAATGATACACTGCATATTACGTTATATTATAAGGTATTTTCAATGATACACTGCATATTACGTTATATTATAAGGTATTTTCAATGATAAACTGCTACGTATTATAAGGTATTTTCAATGATACACTGCATATTACGTTATATTATAAGGTATTTTCATTGATAGACTAGAATTACCATATATTCTAAGGTATTTTCAATGATACACTGCATATTACGTTATATTATAAGGTATTTTCAATGATACACTACAAATTACGTTATATCATAAGGTATTTTCAATGATACACTGCATATTACGTTATATTATAAGGTATTTTCAATGATACACTGCATATTACGTTATATTATAAGGTATTTTCAACGATACACTGCATATTACGTTATATTATAAGGTATTTTCAATGATACACTGCATATTACGTTATATTATAAGGTATTTTCAATGATATACTACTACGTATTATAAGGTATTTTCAATGATACACTGCATATTACGTTATATTATAAGGTATTTTCAACGATACACTGCATATTACGTTATATTATAAGGTATTTTCAATGATACACTGCATATTACGTTATATTATAAGGTATTTTCAATGATATACTACTACGTATTATAAGGTATTTTCAATGATACACTGCATATTACGTTATATTATAAGGTATTTTCAATGATACACAGCATATTACGTCATATTATAAGGTATTTTCAATGATACACTGCATATTACGTTATATTATATGGTATTTTCAATGATACACTGCATATTACGTTATATTATAAGGTATTTTCAATGATACACTGCATATTACGTTATATTATAAGGTATTTTCAATGATAAACTACTACGTATTATAAGGTATTTTCAATGATACACTGCATATTATGTTATATTATATGGTATTTTCAATGATACACTGCATATTACGTTATATTATAAGGTATTTTCAATGATACACTGCATATTACGTTATATTATAAGGTATTTTCATTGATAGACTAGAATTACCATATATTCTAAGGTATTTGCAATGATACACTGCATATTACGTTATATTATAAGGTATTTTCATTGGTAGACTAGAATTACCATATATTCTAAGGTATTTTCAATGATACACTGCATATTACGTTATATTATAAGGTATTTTCAATGATACACTGCATATTAAGTTATATTATAAGGTATTTTCAATGATAAACTACTATATATTATAGGGTATTTTCAATGATACACTGCATATTACGTTATATTATAAGGTATTTTCAATGATACACTGCATATTACGTTATATTATAAGGTATTTTCATTGATAGACAAGAATTACCATATATTCTAAGGTATTTTCAATGATACACTGCATATTACGTTATATGGGAAGGTATTTTCAATGATAAACTGCATATTACGTTATATTATAAGGTATTTTCAATGATACACTGCATATTACGTTATATTATAAGGTATTTTCAATGATACACTGCATATTACGTTATATTATAAGGTATTTTCAATGATAAACTGCTACGTATTATAAGGTATTTTCAATGATACACTGCATATTACGTTATATTATAAGGTATTTTCAATGATAAACTGCTACGTATTATAAGGTATTTTCAATGATACACTGCATATTACGTTATATTATAAGGTATTTTCATTGATAGACTAGAATTACCATATATTCTAAGATATTTTCAATGATACACTGCATATTACGTTATATTATAAGGTATTTTCATTGATAGACTAGAATTACCATATATTCTAAGGTATTTTCAATGATACACTGCATATTACGTTATATTATAAGGTATTTTCAATGATACACTGCATATTAAGTTATATTATAAGGTATTTTCAATGATAAACTACTATATATTATAAGGTATTTTCAATGATACACTGCATATTACGTTATATTATAAGGTATTTTCAAAGATACACTACAAATAACGATATATTATAAGGTATTTTCAATGATACACTGCATATTACGTTATATGAGAAGGTATTTTCATTGATACACTACAAATTACGATATATTATAAGGTATTTTCAATGATACACTGCATATTACGTTATATGGGAAGGTATTTTCAAAGATGCACTGCATATTACGTTATACTATAAGGTATTTTCAATGATAGACTAGAATTACCATATATTCTAAGGTATTTTCAATGATACACTGCATATTACGTTATATTATAAGGTATTTTCAATGATACACTGCATATTACGTTATATTATAAGGTATTTTCAACGATACACTGCATATTACGTTATATTATAAGGTATTTTCAATGATACACTGCATATTACGTTATATTATAAGGTATTTTCAATGATACACTGCATATTACGTTATATTATAAGGTATTTTCATTGATAGACTAGAATTACCATATATTCTAAGGTATTTGCAATGATACACTGCATATTACGTTATATTATAAGGTATTTTCATTGGTAGACTAGAATTACCATATATTCTAAGGTATTTTCAATGATACACTGCATATTACGTTATATTATAAGGTATTTTCAATGATACACTGCATATTAAGTTATATTATAAGGTATTTTCAATGATAAACTACTATATATTATAAGGTATTTTCAATGATACACTGCATATTACGTTATATTATAAGGTATTTTCAAAGATACACTACAAATAACGATATATTATAAGGTATTTTCAATGATAAACTACTATATATTCTAAGGTATTTTCAATGATACACTGCATATTACGTTATATGGGAAGGTATTTTCAAAGATGCACTGCATATTACGTTATTCTATAAGGTATTTTCAATGATAAACTACTATATATTATAGGGTATTTTCAATGATACACTGCATATTACGTTATATTATAAGGTATTTTCAACGATACACTGCATATTACGTTATATTATAAGGTATTTTCAATGATACACTGCATATTTCGTTATATTATGAGGTATTTTCAATGATACACTGCATATTACGTTATATTATAAGGTATTTTCAATGATACACTGCATATTACGTTATATTATAAGGTATTTTCAATGATACACTGCATATTACGTTATATTATAAGGTATTTTCAATGATACACTGCATATTACGTTATATTATAAGGTATTTTCAACGATACACTGCATATTACGTTATATTATAAGGTATTTTCAATGATACACTGCATATTACGTTATATTATAAGGTATTTTCAATGATATACTACTACGTATTATAAGGTATTTTCAATGATAAACTACTATATATTATAAGGTATTTTCAATGATACACTACAAATAACGATATATTATAAGGTATTTTCAGTGATACACTGCATATTACGTTATATGAGAAGGTAGTTTCATTGATACACTACAAATTACGATATATTATAAGGTATTTTCAATGATACACTGCATATTACGTTATATGGGAAGGTATTTTCAAAGATGCACTGCATATTACGTTATTCTATAAGGTATTTTCAATGATAAACTACTATATATTACAGGGTATTTTCAATGATACACTGCATATTACGTTATATTATAATGTATTTTCAAAGATACACTACAAATAACGATATATTATAAGGTATTTTCAATGATACACTGCATATTACGTTATATGAGAAGGTATTTTCATTGATACACTACAAATTACGATATATTATAAGGTATTTTCAATGATAGACTAGAATTACCATATATTCTAAGGTATTTTCAATGATACACTGCATATTACGTTATATTATAAGGTATTTTCAATGATACACTGCATATTACGTTATATTATAAGGTATTTTCATTGGTAGACTAGAATTACCATATAATCTAAGGTATTATCAATGATACACTGCATATTACGTTATATTATAAGGTATTTTCAATGATACACTGCATATTACGTTATATTATAAGGTATTTTCAATGATACACTGCATATTACGTTATATTATAAGGTATTTTCAATGATATACTGCATACTACGTTATATTATAAGGTATTTTCATTGGTAGACTAGAATTACCATATATTCTAAGGTATTTTCAATGATACACTGCATATTACGTTATATGAGAAGGTATTTTCATTGGTAGACTACAATTACCATATAATCTAAGGTATTTTCAATGATACACTGCATATTACGTTATATTATAAGGTATTTTCAATGATACACTGCATATTACGTTATATTATAAGGTATTTTCAATGATACACTGCATATTACGTTATATTATAAGGTATTTTCATTGATAGACAAGAATTACCATATATTCTAAGGTATTTTCAATGATACACTACAAATTACGATATATTATAAGGTATTTTCAATGATACACTGCATATTACGTTATATGAGAAGGTATTTTCAACGATACACTGCATATTACGTTATATTATAAGGTATTTTCAATTATACACTGCATATTACGTTATATTATAAGGTATTTTCAATGATATACTACTACGTATTATAAGGTATTTTCAATGATACACGGAATATTACGTTATATTATGAGGTATTTTCATTGATAGACAAGAATTACCATATATTCTAAGGTATTTTCAATGATACACTGCATATTACGTTATATGAGAAGGTATTTTCATTGATACACTACAAATTACGTTATATTATAAGGTATTTTCAATGATACACTACAAATTACAATATATTATAAGGTATTTTCAATGATAGACTAGAATTACCATATATTCTAAGGTATTTTCAATGATACACTGCATATTACGTTATATTATAAGGTATTTTCAATGATACACTGCATATTACGTTATATTATAAGGTATTTTCATTGGTAGACTAGAATTACCATATAATCTAAGGTATTACCAATGATACACTGCATATTACGTTATATTATAAGGTATTTTCAATGATACACTGCATATTACGTTATATTATAAGGTATTTTCAATGATACACTGCATATTACGTTATATTATAAGGTATTTTCAATGATATACTGCATACTACGTTATATTATAAGGTATTTTCATTGGTAGACTAGAATTACCATATATTCTAAGGTATTTTCAATGATACACTGCATATTACGTTATATGAGAAGGTATTTTCATTGGTAGACTACAATTACCATATAATCTAAGGTATTTTCAATGATACACTGCATATTACGTTATATTATAAGGTATTTTCAATGATACACTGCATATTACGTTATATTATAAGGTATTTTCAATGATACACTGCATATTACGTTATATTATAAGGTATTTTCATTGATAGACAAGAATTACCATATATTCTAAGGTATTTTCAATGATACACTACAAATTACGATATATTATAAGGTATTTTCAATGATACACTGCATATTACGTTATATGAGAAGGTATTTTCATTGATACACTACAAATTACGTTATATTATAAGGTATTTTCAATGATACACTGCATATTACGTTATATTATAAGGTATTTTCATTGATAGACTAGAATTACCATATATTCTAAGGTATTTTCAATGATACACTGCATATTACGTTATATTATAAGGTATTTTCAATGATACACTGCATATTACGTTATATTATAAGGTATTTTCATTGGTAGACTAGAATTACCATATATTCTAAGGTATTTTCAATGATACACTGCATATTACGTTATATTATAAGGTATTTTCAAAGATACACTACAAATAACGATATATTATAAGGTATTTTCAATGATACACTGCATATTACGTTATATGAGAAGGTATTTTCATTGATACACTACAAATTACGATATATTATAAGGTATTTTCAATGATAGACTAGAATTACCATATATTCTAAGGTATTTTCAATGATACACTGCATATTACGTTATATTATAAGGTATTTTCAATGATACACTGCATATTACGTTATATTATAAGGTATTTTCAACGATACACTGCATATTACGTTATATTATAAGGTATTTTCAATGATACACTGCATATTACGTTATATTATAAGGTATTTTCAATGATATACTACTACGTATTATAAGGTATTTTCAATGATACACGGCATATTACGTTATATTATAAGGTATTTTCATTGATAGACAAGAATTACCATATATTCTAAGGTATTTTCAATGATACACTGCATATTACGTTATATGGGAAGGTATTTTCAATGATAAACTGCATATTACGTTATATTATAAGGTATTTTCAATGATACACTGCATATTTCGTTATATTATGAGGTATTTTCAATGATACACTGCATATTACGTTATATTATAAGGTATTTTCAATGATACACTGCATATTACGTTATATTGTAAGGTATTTTCAATGATACACTGCATATTACGTTATATTATAAGGTATTTTCAATGATACACTGCATATTACGTTATATTATAAGGTATTTTCAACGATACACTGCATATTCCGTTATATTATAAGGTATTTTCAATGATTCACTGCATATTACGTTATATTATAAGGTATTTTCAATGATATACTACTACGTATTATAAGGTATTTTCAATGATACACGGCATATTACGTTATATTATAAGGTATTTTCATTGATAGACAAGAATTACCATATATTCTAAGGTATTTTCAATGATACACTGCATATTACGTTATATGGGAAGGTATTTTCAATGATAAACTGCATATTACGTTATATTATAAGGTATTTTCAATGATACACTGCATATTTCGTTATATTATGAGGTATTTTCAATGATACACTGCATATTACGTTATATTATAAGGTATTTTCAATGATACACTGCATATTACGTTATATTATAAGGTATTTTCAATGATACACTGCATATTACGTTATATTATAAGGTATTTTCAATGATACACTGCATATTACGTTATATTATAAGGTATTTTCAATGATACACTGCATATTACGTTATATTATAAGGTATTTTCAATGATAAACTACTACGTATTATAAGGTATTTTCAATGATACACTGCATATTACGTTATATTATAAGGTATTTTCAATGATACACTGCATATTAAGTTATATTATAAGGTATTTTCAATGATAAACTACTATATATTATAAGGTATTTTCAATGATACACTGCATATTACGTTATATTATAAGGTATTTTCATTGATAGACAAGAATTACCATATATTCTAAGGTATTTTCAATGATACACTGCATATTACGTTATATGGGAAGGTATTTTCAATGATAAACTGCATATTACGTTATATTATAAGGTATTTTCAATGATACACTGCATATTTCGTTATATTATGAGGTATTTTCAATGATACACTGCATATTACGTTATATTATCAGGTATTTTCAATGATACACTGCATATTACGTTATATTATAAGGTATTTTCAATGATACACTGCATATTACGTTATATTATAAGGTATTTTCAATGATACACTGCATATTACGTTATATGGGAAGGTATTTTCAATGATAAACTGCATATTACGTTATATTATAAGGTATTTTCAATGATACACTGCATATTTCGTTATATTATGAGGTATTTTCAATGATACACTGCATATTACGTTATATTATAAGGTATTTTCAATGATACACTGCATATTACGTTATATTGTAAGGTATTTTCAATGATACACTGCATATTACGTTATATTATAAGGTATTTTCAATGATACACTGCATATTACGTTATATTATAAGGTATTTTCAACGATACACTGCATATTCCGTTATATTATAAGGTATTTTCAATGATTCACTGCATATTACGTTATATTATAAGGTATTTTCAATGATATACTACTACGTATTATAACGTATTTTCAATGATACACGGCATATTACGTTATATTATAAGGTATTTTCAATGATACACTGCATATTACGTTATATTATAAGGTATTTTCAATGATACACTGCATATTACGTTATATTATAAGGTATTTTCAATGATACACTGCATATTACGTTATATTATAAGGTATTTTCAATGATAAACTACTACGTATTATAAGGTATTTTCAATGATACACTGCATATTACGTTATATTATAAGGTATTTTCAATGATACACTGCATATTAAGTTATATTATAAGGTATTTTCAATGATAAACTACTATATATTATAAGGTATTTTCAATGATACACTGCATATTACGTTATATTATAAGGTATTTTCATTGATAGACAAGAATTACCATATATTCTAAGGTATTTTCAATGATACACTGCATATTACGTTATATGGGAAGGTATTTTCAATGATAAACTGCATATTACGTTATATTATAAGGTATTTTCAATGATACACTGCATATTTCGTTATATTATGAGGTATTTTCAATGATACACTGCATATTACGTTATATTATCAGGTATTTTCAATGATACACTGCATATTACGTTATATTATAAGGTATTTTCAATGATACACTGCATATTACGTTATATTATAAGGTATTTTCAATGATACACTGCATATTACGTTATATGGGAAGGTATTTTCAATGATAAACTGCATATTACGTTATATTATAAGGTATTTTCAATGATACACTGCATATTTCGTTATATTATGAGGTATTTTCAATGATACACTGCATATTACGTTATATTATAAGGTATTTTCAATGATACACTGCATATTACGTTATATTGTAAGGTATTTTCAATGATACACTGCATATTACGTTATATTATCAGGTATTTTCAATGATACACTGCATATTACGTTATATTATAAGGTATTTTCAATGATACACTGCATATTACGTTATATTATAAGGTATTTTCAATGATACACTGCATATTACGTTATATTATAAGGTATTTTCAATGATACACTGCATATTACGTTATATTATAAGGTATTTTCAATGATAAACTACTACGTATTATAAGGTATTTTCAATGATACACTGCATATTACGTTATATTATAAGGTATTTTCAATGATACACTGCATATTACGTTATATTATAAGGTATTTTCAATGATACACTGCATATTACGTTATATTATAAGGTATTTTCAATGATAAACTACTACGTATTATAAGGTATTTTCAATGATACACTGCATATTACGTTATATTATAAGGTATTTTCAATGATACACTGCATATTAAGTTATATTATAAGGTATTTTCAATGATAAACTACTATATATTATAAGGTATTTTCAATGATACACTGCATATTACGTTATATTATAAGGTATTTTCAAAGATACACTACAAATAACGATATATTATAAGGTATTTTCAATGATACACTGCATATTACGTTATATGAGAAGGTATTTTCATTGATACACTACAAATTACGATATATTATAAGGTATTTTCAATGATACACTGCATATTACGTTATATGGGAAGGTATTTTCAATGATACACTGCATATTACGTTATATTATAAGGTATTTTCAATGATACACTGCATATTACGTTATATGGGAAGGTGTTTTCAAAGATGCACTGCATATTACGTTATACTATAAGGTATTTTCAATGATAAACTACTATATATTATAAGGTATTTTCAATGATACACTGCATATTACGTTATATGAGAAGGTATTTTCATTGATACACTACAAATTACGATATATTATAAGGTATTTTCAATGATACACTGCATATTTCGTTATACTATAAGGTATTTTCAATGATAAACTACTATATATTATAGGGTATTTTCAATGATACACTGCATATTACGTTATATTATAAGGTATTTTCAAAGATACACTACAAATAACGATATATTATAAGGTATTTTCAATGATACACTGCATATTACGTTATATGAGAAGGTATTTTCATTGATACACTACAAATTACGTTATATTATAAGGTATTTTCAATGATACACTGCATATTTCGTTATATTATAAGGTATTTTCAAAGATACACTACAAATAACGATATATTATAAGGTATTTTCAATGATACACTGCATATTTCGTTATATTATAAGGTATTTTCAAAGATACACTACAAATAACGATATATTATAAGGTATTTTCAATGATACACTGCATATTACGTTATATGAGAAGGTATTTTCAACGATACACTGCATATTACGTTATATTATAAGGTATTTTCAATGATACACTGCATATTACGTTATATTATAAGGTATTTTCAATGATATACTACTACGTATTATAAGGTATTTTCAATGATAAACTACTATATATTATAAGGTATTTTCAATGATACACTACAAATAACGATATATTATAAGGTATTTTCAATGATACACTGCATATTACGTTATATGAGAAGGTATTTTCATTGATAGACAAGAATTACCATATATTCTAAGGTATTTTCAATGATACACTGCATATTACGTTATATGGGAAGGTATTTTCAATGATAAACTGCATATTACGTTATATTATAAGGTATTTTCAATGATACACTGCATATTTCGTTATATTATGAGGTATTTTCAATGATACACTGCATATTACGTTATATTATAAGGTATTTTCAATGATACACTGCATATTACGTTATATTGTAAGGTATTTTCAATGATACACTGCATATTACGTTATATTATAAGGTATTTTCAATGATACACTGCTTATTACGTTATATTATAAGGTATTTTCAACGATACACTGCATATTCCGTTATATTATAAGGTATTTTCAATGATTCACTGCATATTACGTTATATTATAAGGTATTTTCAATGATATACTACTACGTATTATAAGGTATTTTCAATGATACACGGCATATTACGTTATATTATAAGGTATTTTCATTGATAGACAAGAATTACCATATATTCTAAGGTATTTTCAATGATACACTGCATATTTCGTTATATTATGAGGTATTTTCAATGATACACTGCATATTACGTTATATTATCAGGTATTTTCAATGATACACTGCATATTACGTTATATTATAAGGTATTTTCAATGATACACTGCATATTACGTTATATTATCAGGTATTTTCAATGATACACTGCATATTTCGTTATATTATAAGGTATTTTCAAAGATACACTACAAATAACGATATATTATAAGGTATTTTCAATGATACACTGCATATTTCGTTATATTATAAGGTATTTTCAAAGATACACTACAAATAACGATATATTATAAGGTATTTTCAATGATACACTGCATATTACGTTATATGAGAAGGTATTTTCAACGATACACTGCATATTACGTTATATTATAAGGTATTTTCAATGATACACTGCATATTACGTTATATTATAAGGTATTTTCAATGATATACTACTACGTATTATAAGGTAATTTCAATGATAAACTACTATATATTCTAAGGTATTTTCAATGATACACTACAAATTAAGATATATTATAAGGTATTTTCAATGATACACTGCATATTACGTTATATGAGAAGGTATTTTCATTGATAGACAAGAATTACCATATATTCTAAGGTATTTTCAATGATACACTGCATATTACGTTATATGGGAAGGTATTTTCAATGATAAACTGCATATTACGTTATATTATAAGGTATTTTCAATGATACACTGCATATTTCGTTATATTATGAGGTATTTTCAATGATACACTGCATATTACGTTATATTATAAGGTATTTTCAATGATACACTGCATATTACGTTATATTGTAAGGTATTTTCAATGATACACTGCATATTACGTTATATTATAAGGTATTTTCAATGATACACTGCTTATTACGTTATATTATAAGGTATTTTCAACGATACACTGCATATTACGTTATATTATAAGGTATTTTCAATGATTCACTGCATATTACGTTATATTATAAGGTATTTTCAATGATATACTACTACGTATTATAAGGTATTTTCAATGATACACGGCATATTACGTTATATTATAAGGTATTTTCATTGATAGACAAGAATTACCATATATTCTAAGGTATTTTCAATGATACACTGCATATTTCGTTATATTATGAGGTATTTTCAATGATACACTGCATATTACGTTATATTATCAGGTATTTTCAATGATACACTGCATATTACGTTATATTATAAGGTATTTTCAATGATACACTGCATATTACGTTATATTATAAGGTATTTTCAATGATACACTGCATATTACGTTATATTATAAGGTATTTTCAATGATACACTGCATATTACGTTATATTATAAGGTATTTTCAATGATAAACTACTACGTATTATAAGGTATTTTCAATGATACACTGCATATTACGTTATATTATAAGGTATTTTCAATGATACACTGCATATTACGTTATATTATAAGGTATTTTCAATGATACACTGCATATTACGTTATATTATAAGGTATTTTCAATGATAAACTACTACGTATTATAAGGTATTTTCAATGATACACTGCATATTACGTTATATTATAAGGTATTTTCAATGATACACTGCATATTAAGTTATATTATAAGGTATTTTCAATGATAAACTACTATATATTATAAGGTATTTTCAATGATACACTGCATATTACGTTATATTATAAGGTATTTTCAAAGATACACTACAAATAACGATATATTATAAGGTATTTTCAATGATACACTGCATATTACGTTATATGAGAAGGTATTTTCATTGATACACTACAAATTACGATATATTATAAGGTATTTTCAATGATACACTGCATATTACGTTATATGGGAAGGTATTTTCAATGATACACTGCATATTACGTTATATTATAAGGTATTTTCAATGATACACTGCATATTACGTTATATGGGAAGGTGTTTTCAAAGATGCACTGCATATTACGTTATACTATAAGGTATTTTCAATGATAAACTACTATATATTATAAGGTATTTTCAATGATACACTGCATATTACGTTATATGAGAAGGTATTTTCATTGATACACTACAAATTACGATATATTATAAGGTATTTTCAATGATACACTGCATATTACGTTATACTATAAGGTATTTTCAATGATAAACTACTATATATTATAGGGTATTTTCAATGATACACTGCATATTACGTTATATTATAAGGTATTTTCAAAGATACACTACAAATAACGATATATTATAAGGTATTTTCAATGATACACTGCATATTACGTTATATGAGAAGGTATTTTCATTGATACACTACAAATTACGTTATATTATAAGGTATTTTCAATGATACACTGCATATTTCGTTATATTATAAGGTATTTTCAAAGATACACTACAAATAACGATATATTATAAGGTATTTTCAATGATACACTGCATATTACGTTATATTATAAGGTATTTTCAAAGATACACTACAAATAACGATATATTATAAGGTATTTTCAATGATACACTGCATATTACGTTATATGAGAAGGTATTTTCAACGATACACTGCATATTACGTTATATTATAAGGTATTTTCAATGATACACTGCATATTACGTTATATTATAAGGTATTTTCAATGATATACTACTACGTATTATAAGGTATTTTCAATGATAAACTACCATATATTCTAAGGTATTTTCAATGATACACTACAAATTAAGATATATTATAAGGTATTTTCAATGATACACTGCATATTACGTTATATGAGAAGGTATTTTCATTGATAGACAAGAATTACCATATATTCTAAGGTATTTTCAATGATGCACTGCATATTACGTTATATGGGAAGGTATTTTCAATGATAAACTGCATATTACGTTATATTATAAGGTATTTTCAATGATACACTGCATATTTCGTTATATTATGAGGTATTTTCAATGATACACTGCATATTACGTTATATTATAAGGTATTTTCAATGATACACTGCATATTACGTTATATTGTAAGGTATTTTCAATGATACACTGCATATTACGTTATATTATAAGGTATTTTCAATGATACACTGCTTATTACGTTATATTATAAGGTATTTTCAACGATACACTGCATATTCCGTTATATTATAAGGTATTTTCAATGATTCACTGCATATTACGTTATATTATAAGGTATTTTCAATGATATACTACTACGTATTATAAGGTATTTTCAATGATACACGGCATATTACGTTATATTATAAGGTATTTTCATTGATAGACAAGAATTACCATATATTCTAAGGTATTTTCAATGATACACTGCATATTACGTTATATGGGAAGGTATTTTCAATGATAAACTGCATATTACGTTATATTATAAGGTATTTTCAATGATACACTGCATATTTCGTTATATTATGAGGTATTTTCAATGATACACTGCATATTACGTTATATTATAAGGTATTTTCAATGATACACTGCATATTACGTTATATTATAAGGTATTTTCAATGATACACTGCATATTACGTTATATTATAAGGTATTTTCAATGATACACTGCATATTACGTTATATTATAAGGTATTTTCAACGATACACTGCATATTCCGTTATATTATAAGGTATTTTCAATGATACACTGCATATTACGTTATATTATAAGGTATTTTCAATGATATACTACTACGTATTATAAGGTATTTTCAATGATACACGGCATATTACGTTATATTATAAGGTATTTTCATTGATAGACAAGAATTACCATATATTCTAAGGTATTTTCAATGATACACTGCATATTACGTTATATGGGAAGGTATTTTCAATGATAAACTGCATATTACGTTATATTATAAGGTATTTTCAATGATACACTGCATATTTCGTTATATTATGAGGTATTTTCAAAGATACACTACAAATAACGATATATTATAAGGTATTTTCAATGATACACTGCATATTACGTTATATGAGAAGGTATTTTCAACGATACACTGCATATTACGTTATATTATAAGGTATTTTCAATGATACACTGCATATTACGTTATATTATAAGGTATTTTCAATGATATACTACTACGTATTATAAGGTATTTTCAATGATAAACTACTATATATTATAAGGTATTTTCAATGATACACTACAAATAACGATATATTATAAGGTATTTTCAGTGATACACTGCATATTACGTTATATGAGAAGGTAGTTTCATTGATACACTACAAATTACGATATATTATAAGGTATTTTCAATGATACACTGCATATTACGTTATATGGGAAGGTATTTTCAAAGATGCACTGCATATTACGTTATTCTATAAGGTATTTTCAATGATAAACTACTATATATTATAGGGTATTTTCAATGATACACTGCATATTACGTTATATTATAAGGTATTTTCAAAGATACACTACAAATAACGATATATTATAAGGTATTTTCAATGATACACTGCATATTACGTTATATGAGAAGGTATTTTCATTGATACACTACAAATTACGATATATTATAAGGTATTTTCAATGATAGACTAGAATTACCATATATTCTAAGGTATTTTCAATGATACACTGCATATTACGTTATATTATAAGGTATTTTCAATGATACACTGCATATTACGTTATATTATAAGGTATTTTCAACGATACACTGCATATTACGTTATATTATAAGGCATTTTCAATGATACACTGCATATTACGTTATATTATAAGGTATTTTCAATGATATACTACTACGTATTATAAGGTATTTTCAATGATACACGGCATATTACGTTATATTATAAGGTATTTTCATTGATAGACAAGAATTACCATATATTCTAAGGTATTTTCAATGATACACTGCATATTACGTTATATGGGACGGTATTTTCAATGATAAACTGCATATTACGTTATATTATAAGGTATTTTCAATGATACACTGCATATTTCGTTATATTATGAGGTATTTTCAATGATACACTGCATATTACGTTATATTATAAGGTATTTTCAATGATACACTGCATATTACGTTATATTGTAAGGTATTTTCAATGATACACTGCATATTACGTTATATTATAAGGTATTTTCTATGATACACTGCATATTACGTTATATTATAAGGTATTTTCAACAATACACTGCATATTCCGTTATATTATAAGGTATTTTCAATGATTCACTGCATATTACGTTATATTATAAGGTATTTTCAATGATATACTACTACGTATTATAAGGTATTTTCAATGATACACGGCATATTACGTTATATTATAAGGTATTTTCATTGATAGACAAGAATTACCATATATTCTAAGGTATTTTCAATGATACACTGCATATTACGTTATATGGGAAGGTATTTTCAATGATAAACTGCATATTACGTTATATTATAAGGTATTTTCAATGATACACTGCATATTTCGTTATATTATGAGGTATTTTCAATGATACACTGCATATTACGTTATATTATAAGGTATTTTCAATGATACACTGCATATTACGTTATATTATAAGGTATTTTCAATGATACACTGCATATTACGTTATATTATAAGGTATTTTCAATGATACACTGCATATTACGTTATATTATAAGGTATTTTCAATGATACACTGCATATTACGTTATATTATAAGGTATTTTCAATGATACACTGCATATTACGTTATATTATAAGGTATTTTCAATGATACACTGCATATTACGTTATATTATAAGGTATTTTCAATGATACACTGCATATTAAGTTATATTATAAGGTATTTTCAATGATAAACTACTATATATTATAAGGTATTTTCAATGATACACTGCATATTACGTTATATTATAAGGTATTTTCAATGATACACTGCATATTAAGTTATATTATAAGGTATTTTCAATGATAAACTACTATATATTATAAGGTATTTTCAATGATACACTGCATATTACGTTATATTATAAGGTATTTTCATTGATAGACAAGAATTACCATATATTCTAAGGTATTTTCAATGATACACTGCATATTACGTTATATGGGAAGGTATTTTCAATGATAAACTGCATATTACGTTATATTATAAGGTATTTTCAATGATACACTGCATATTTCGTTATATTATGAGGTATTTTCAATGATACACTGCATATTACGTTATATTATAAGGTATTTTCAATGATACACTGCATATTACGTTATATTGTAAGGTATTTTCAATGATACACTGCATATTACGTTATATTATAAGGTATTTTCAATGATACACTGCATATTACGTTATATTATAAGGTATTTTCAACGATACACTGCATATTTCGTTATATTATGAGGTATTTTCAATGATACACTGCATATTACGTTATATTATAAGGTATTTTCAATGATACACTGCATATTACGTTATATTATGAGGTATTTTCAATGATACACTGCATATTACGTTATATTATAAGGTATTTTCAATGATACACTGCATATTACGTTATATTGTAAGGTATTTTCAATGATACACTGCATATTACGTTATATTATAAGGTATTTTCAATGATACACTGCATATTACGTTATATTATAAGGTATTTTCAATGATACACTGCATATTACGTTATATTATAAGGTATTTTCAAAGATACACTACAAATAACGATATATTATAAGGTATTTTCAATGATACACTGCATATTACGTTATATGAGAAGGTATTTTCATTGATACACTACAAATTACGATATATTATAAGGTATTTTCAATGATACACTGCATATTACGTTATATTATAAGGTATTTTCAATGATACACTGCATATTACGTTATATTATAAGGTATTTTCAACGATACACTGCATATTACGTTATATTATAAGGTATTTTCAATGATACACTGCATATTACGTTATATTATAAGGTATTTTCAATGATACACTGCATATTACGTTATATTATAAGGTATTTTCAATGATACACTGCATATTACGTTATATTATAAGGTATTTTCAACGATACACTGCATATTCCGTTATATTATAAGGTATTTTCAATGATTCACTGCATATTACGTTATATTATAAGGTATTTTCAATGATATACTACTACGTATTATAAGGTATTTTCAATGATACACGGCATATTACGTTATATTATAAGGTATTTTCATTGATAGACAAGAATTACCATATATTCTAAGGTATTTTCAATGATACACTGCATATTACGTTATATGGGAAGGTATTTTCAATGATAAACTGCATATTACGTTATATTATAAGGTATTTTCAATGATACACTGCATATTTCGTTATATTATGAGGTATTTTCAATGATACACTGCATATTACGTTATATTATAAGGTATTTTCAATGATACACTGCATATTACGTTATATTATAAGGTATTTTCAATGATACACTGCATATTACGTTATATTATAAGGTATTTTCAATGATACACTGCATATTACGTTATACTATAAGGTATTTTCAATGATAAACTACTATATATTATAGGGTATTTTCAATGATACACTGCATATTACGTTATATTATAAGGTATTTTCAAAGATACACTACAAATAACGATATATTATAAGGTATTTTCAATGATACACTGCATATTACGTTATATGAGAAGGTATTTTCATTGATACACTACAAATTACGTTATATTATAAGGTATTTTCAATGATACACTGCATATTTCGTTATATTATAAGGTATTTTCAAAGATACACTACAAATAACGATATATTATAAGGTATTTTCAATGATACACTGCATATTTCGTTATATTATAAGGTATTTTCAAAGATACACTACAAATAACGATATATTATAAGGTATTTTCAATGATACACTGCATATTACGTTATATGAGAAGGTATTTTCAACGATACACTGCATATTACGTTATATTATAAGGTATTTTCAATGATACACTGCATATTACGTTATATTATAAGGTATTTTCAATGATATACTACTACGTATTATAAGGTATTTTCAATGATACACGGCATATTACGTTATATTATAAGGTATTTTCATTGATAGACAAGAATTACCATATATTCTAAGGTATTTTCAATGATACACTGCATATTACGTTATATGGGAAGGTATTTTCAATGATAAACTGCATATTACGTTATATTATAAGGTATTTTCAATGATACACTGCATATTTCGTTATATTATGAGGTATTTTCAATGATACACTGCATATTACGTTATATTATAAGGTATTTTCAATGATACACTGCATATTACGTTATATTGTAAGGTATTTTAAATGATACACTGCATATTACGTTATATTATAAGGTATTTTCAATGATACACTGCATATTACGTTATATTATAAGGTATTTTCAACGATACACTGCATATTCCGTTATATTATAAGGTATTTTCAATGATTCACTGCATATTACGTTATATTATAAGGTATTTTCAATGATATACTACTACGTATTATAAGGTATTTTCAATGATACACGGCATATTACGTTATATTATAAGGTATTTTCATTGATAGACAAGAATTACCATATATTATAAGGTATTTTCAACGATACACTGCATATTCCGTTATATTATAAGGTATTTTCAATGATTCACTGCATATTACGTTATATTATAAGGTATTTTCAATGATATACTACTACGTATTATAAGGTATTTTCAATGATACACGGCATATTACGTTATATTATAAGGTATTTTCATTGATAGACAAGAATTACCATATATTCTAAGGTATTTTCAATGATACACTGCATATTACGTTATATGGGAAGGTATTTTCAATGATAAACTGCATATTACGTTATATTATAAGGTATTTTCAATGATACACTGCATATTTCGTTATATTATGAGGTATTTTCAATGATACACTGCATATTACGTTATATTATAAGGTATTTTCAATGATACACTGCATATTACGTTATATTGTAAGGTATTTTCAATGATACACTGCATATTACGTTATATTATAAGGTATTTTCAATGATACACTGCATATTACGTTATATTATAAGGTATTTTCAACGATACACTGCATATTCCGTTATATTATAAGGTATTTTCAAAGATTCACTGCATATTACGTTATATTATAAGGTATTTTCAATGATATACTACTACGTATTATAAGGTATTTTCAATGATACACGGCATATTACGTTATATTATAAGGTATTTTCATTGATAGACAAGAATTACCATATATTCTAAGGTATTTTCAATGATACACTGCATATTACGTTATATGGGAAGGTATTTTCAATGATACACTGCATATTACGTTATATTATAAGGTATTTTCAATGATACACTGCATATTACGTTATATTATAAGGTATTTTCAATGATATACTACTACGTATTATAAGGTATTTTCAATGATAAACTACTATATATTATAAGGTATTTTCAATGATACACTACAAATAACGATATATTATAAGGTATTTTCAGTGATACACTGCATATTACGTTATATGAGAAGGTATTTTCATTGATAGACAAGAATTACCATATATTCTAAGGTATTTTCAATGATACACTGCATATTACGTTATATGGGAAGGTATTTTCAATGATAAACTGCATATTACGTTATATTATAAGGTATTTTCAATGATACACTGCATATTTCGTTATATTATGAGGTATTTTCAATGATACACTGCATATTACGTTATATTATAAGGTATTTTCAATGATACACTGCATATTACGTTATATTATTAGGTATTTTCAATGATACACTGCATATTACGTTATATTATAAGGTATTTTCAATGATACACTGCTTATTACGTTATATTATAAGGTATTTTCAACGATACACTGCATATTACGTTATATTATAAGGTATTTTCAATGATTCACTGCATATTACGTTATATTATAAGGTATTTTCAATGATATACTACTACGTATTATAAGGTATTTTCAATGATACACGGCATATTACGTTATATTATAAGGTATTTTCATTGATAGACAAGAATTACCATATATTCTAAGGTATTTTCAATGATACACTGCATATTACGTTATATGGGAAGGTATTTTCAATGATAAACTGCATATTACGTTATATTATAAGGTATTTTCAATGATACACTGCATATTTCGTTATATTATGAGGTATTTTCAATGATACACTGCATATTACGTTATATTATAAGGTATTTTCAATGATACACTGCATATTACGTTATATTATAAGGTATTTTCAATGATACACTGCATATTACGTTATATTATAAGGTATTTTCAATGATACACTGCATATTACGTTATATTATAAGGTATTTTCAACGATACACTGCATATTCCGTTATATTATAAGGTATTTTCAATGATACACTGCATATTACGTTATATTATAAGGTATTTTCAATGATATACTACTACGTATTATAAGGTATTTTCAATGATACACGGCATATTACGTTATATTATAAGGTATTTTCATTGATAGACAAGAATTACCATATATTCTAAGGTATTTTCAATGATACACTGCATATTACGTTATATGGGAAGGTATTTTCAATGATAAACTGCATATTACGTTATATTATAAGGTATTTTCAATGATACACTGCATATTTCGTTATATTATGAGGTATTTTCAAAGATACACTACAAATAACGATATATTATAAGGTATTTTCAATGATACACTGCATATTACGTTATATGAGAAGGTATTTTCTACGATACACTGCATATTACGTTATATTATAAGGTATTTTCAATGATACACTGCATATTACGTTATATTATAAGGTATTTTCAATGATATACTACTACGTATTATAAGGTATTTTCAATGATAAACTACTATATATTATAAGGTATTTTCAATGATACACTACAAATAACGATATATTATAAGGTATTTTCAGTGATACACTGCATATTACGTTATATGAGAAGGTAGTTTCATTGATACACTACAAATTACGATATATTATAAGGTATTTTCAATGATACACTGCATATTACGTTATATGGGAAGGTATTTTCAAAGATGCACTGCATATTACGTTATTCTATAAGGTATTTTCAATGATAAACTACTATATATTATAGGGTATTTTCAATGATACACTGCATATTACGTTATATTATAAGGTATTTTCAAAGATACACTACAAATAACGATATATTATAAGGTATTTTCAATGATACACTGCATATTACGTTATATGAGAAGGTATTTTCATTGATACACTACAAATTACGATATATTATAAGGTATTTTCAATGATAGACTAGAATTACCATATATTCTAAGGTATTTTCAATGATACACTGCATATTACGTTATATTATAAGGCATTTTCAATGATACACTGCATATTACGTTATATTATAAGGTATTTTCAACGATACACTGCATATTACGTTATATTATAAGGCATTTTCAATGATACACTGCATATTACGTTATATTATAAGGTATTTTCAATGATATACTACTACGTATTATAAGGTATTTTCAATGATACACGGCATATTACGTTATATTATAAGGTATTTTCATTGATAGACAAGAATTACCATATATTCTAAGGTATTTTCAATGATACACTGCATATTACGTTATATGGGACGGTATTTTCAATGATAAACTGCATATTACGTTATATTATAAGGTATTTTCAATGATACACTGCATATTTCGTTATATTATGAGGTATTTTCAATGATACACTGCATATTACGTTATATTATAAGGTATTTTCAATGATACACTGCATATTACGTTATATTGTAAGGTATTTTCAATGATACACTGCATATTACGTTATATTATAAGGTATTTTCTATGATACACTGCATATTACGTTATATTATAAGGTATTTTCAACGATACACTGCATATTCCGTTATATTATAAGGTATTTTCAATGATTCACTGCATATTACGTTATATTATAAGGTATTTTCAATGATATACTACTACGTATTATAAGGTATTTTCAATGATACACGGCATATTACGTTATATTATAAGGTATTTTCATTGATAGACAAGAATTACCATATATTCTAAGGTATTTTCAATGATACACTGCATATTACGTTATATGGGAAGGTATTTTCAATGATAAACTGCATATTACGTTATATTATAAGGTATTTTCAATGATACACTGCATATTTCGTTATATTATAAGGTATTTTCATTGATAGACAAGAATTACCATATATTCTAAGGTATTTTCAATGATACACTGCATATTACGTTATATGGGAAGGTATTTTCAATGATAAACTGCATATTACGTTATATTATAAGGTATTTTCAATGATACACTGCATATTTCGTTATATTATGAGGTATTTTCAATGATACACTGCATATTACGTTATATTATAAGGTATTTTCAATGATACACTGCATATTACGTTATATTATAAGGTATTTTCAATGATACACTGCATATTACGTTATATTATAAGGTATTTTCAATGATACACTGCATATTACGTTATATTATAAGGTATTTTCAATGATACACTGCATATTACGTTATATTATAAGGTATTTTCAATGATAAACTACTACGTATTATAAGGTATTTTCAATGATACACTGCATATTACGTTATATTATAAGGTATTTTCAATGATAAACTGCATATTACGTTATATTATAAGGTATTTTCAATGATACACTGCATATTTCGTTATATTATGAGGTATTTTCAATGATACACTGCATATTACGTTATATTATAAGGTATTTTCAATGATACACTGCATATTACGTTATATTGTAAGGTATTTTCAATGATACACTGCATATTACGTTATATTATAAGGTATTTTCAATGATACACTGCATATTACGTTATATTATAAGGTATTTTCAACGATACACTGCATATTCCGTTATATTATAAGGTATTTTCAATGATTCACTGCATATTACGTTATATTATAAGGTATTTTCAATGATATACTACTACGTATTATAAGGTATTTTCAATGATACACGGCATATTACGTTATATTATAAGGTATTTTCATTGATAGACAAGAATTACCATATATTCTAAGGTATTTTCAATGATACACTGCATATTACGTTATATGGGAAGGTATTTTCAATGATAAACTGCATATTACGTTATATTATAAGGTATTTTCAATGATACACTGCATATTTCGTTATATTATGAGGTATTTTCAATGATACACTGCATATTACGTTATATTATAAGGTATTTTCAATGATACACTGCATATTACGTTATATTGTAAGGTATTTTCAATGATACACTGCATATTACGTTATATTATAAGGTATTTTCAATGATACACTGCATATTACGTTATATTATAAGGTATTTTCAACGATACACTGCATATTCCGTTATATTATAAGGTATTTTCAAAGATTCACTGCATATTACGTTATATTATAAGGTATTTTCAATGATATACTACTACGTATTATATGGTATTTTCAATGATACACGGCATATTACGTTATATTATAAGGTATTTTCATTGATAGACAAGAATTACCATATATTCTAAGGTATTTTCAATGATACACTGCATATTACGTTATATGGGAAGGTATTTTCAATGATAAACTGCATATTACGTTATATTATAAGGTATTTTCAATGATACACTGCATATTTCGTTATATTATGAGGTATTTTCAATGATACACTGCATATTACGTTATATTATAAGGTATTTTCAATGATACACTGCATATTACGTTATATTATGAGGTATTTTCAATGATACACTGCATATTACGTTATATTATAAGGTATTTTCAATGATACACGGCATATTACGTTATATTATAAGGTATTTTCATTGATAGACAAGAATTACCATATATTCTAAGGTATTTTCAATGATACACTGCATATTACGTTATATGGGAAGGTATTTTCAATGATAAACTGCATATTACGTTATATTATAAGGTATTTTCAATGATACACTGCATATTTCGTTATATTATGAGGTATTTTCAATGATACACTGCATATTACGTTATATTATAAGGTATTTTCAATGATACACTGCATATTACGTTATATTATAAGGTATTTTCAATGATACACTGCATATTACGTTATATTATAAGGTATTTTCAATGATACACTGCATATTACGTTATACTATAAGGTATTTTCAATGATAAACTACTATATATTATAGGGTATTTTCAATGATACACTGCATATTACGTTATATTATAAGGTATTTTCAAAGATACACTACAAATAACGATATATTATAAGGTATTTTCAATGATACACTGCATATTACGTTATATGAGAAGGTATTTTCATTGATACACTACAAATTACGTTATATTATAAGGTATTTTCAATGATACACTGCATATTTCGTTATATTATAAGGTATTTTCAAAGATACACTACAAATAACGATATATTATAAGGTATTTTCAATGATACACTGCATATTTCGTTATATTATAAGGTATTTTCAAAGATACACTACAAATAACGATATATTATAAGGTATTTTCAATGATACACTGCATATTACGTTATATGAGAAGGTATTTTCATTGATACACTTCAAATTACGATATATTATAAGGTATTTTCAATGATACACTGCATATTACGTTATATTATAAGGTATTTTCAATGATAAACTACTATATATTATAAGGTATTTTCAATGATACACTACAGATTACGTTATATCATAAGGTATTTTCAATGATACACTGCATATTACGATATATTATAAGGTATTTTCAATGATACACTGCATATTACGTTATATTATAAGGTATTTTCAATGATACACTGCATATTACGTTATATGGGAAGGTGTTTTCAAAGATGCACTGCATATTACGTTATACTATAAGGTATTTTCAATGATAAACTACTATATATTATAAGGTATTTTCAATGATACACTGCATATTACGTTATATGAGAAGGTATTTTCATTGATACACTACAAATTACGATATATTATAAGGTATTTTCAATGATACACTGCATATTACGTTATATGGGAAGGTATTTTCAAAGATGCACTGCATATTACGTTATACTATAAGGTATTTTCAATGATAAACTACTATATATTATAGGGTATTTTCAATGATACACTGCATATTACGTTATATTATAAGGTATTTTCAAAGATACACTACAAATAACGATATATTATAAGGTATTTTCAATGATACACTGCATATTACGTTATATGAGAAGGTATTTTCATTGATACACTACAAATTACGTTATATTATAAGGTATTTTCAATGATACACTGCATATTTCGTTATATTATAAGGTATTTTCAAAGATACACTACAAATAACGATATATTATAAGGTATTTTCAATGATACACTGCATATTTCGTTATATTATAAGGTATTTTCAAAGATACACTACAAATAACGATATATTATAAGGTATTTTCAATGATACACTGCATATTACGTTATATGAGAAGGTATTTTCATTGATACACTTCAAATTACGATATATTATAAGGTATTTTCAATGATACACTGCATATTACGTTATATTATAAGGTATTTTCAATGATAAACTACTATATATTATAAGGTATTTTCAATGATACACTACAAATTACGTTATATCATAAGGTATTTTCAATGATACACTGCATATTACGTTATATGGGAAGGTATTTTCAATGATACACTGCATATTACGTTATATTGTAAGATATTTTCAATGATACACTGCATATTACGTTATATTATAAGGTATTTTCAATGATACACTGCATATTACGTTATATGAGAAGGTATTTTCATTGATACACTACAAATTACGATATATTATAAGGTATTTTCAATGATAGACTAGAATTACCATATATTCTAAGGTATTTTCAATGATACACTGCATATTACGTTATATTATAAGGTATTTTCAATGATACACTGCATATTACGTTATATTATAAGGTATTTTCAACGATACACTGCATATTACGTTATATTATAAGGTATTTTCAATGATACACTGCATATTACGTTATATTATAAGGTATTTTCAATGATATACTACTACGTATTATAAGGTATTTTCAATGATACACGGCATATTACGTTATATTATAAGGTATTTTCATTGATAGACAAGAATTACCATATATTCTAAGGTATTTTCAATGATACACTGCATATTACGTTATATGGGAAGGTATTTTCAATGATAAACTGCATATTACGTTATAATATAAGGTATTTTCAATGATACACTGCATATTTCGTTATATTATGAGGTATTTTCAATGATACACTGCATATTACGTTATATTATAAGGTATTTTCAATGATACACTGCATATTACGTTATATTATAAGGTATTTTCAATGATACACTGCATATTACGTTATATTATAAGGTATTTTCAATGATACACTGCATATTACGTTATATTATAAGGTATTTTCAATGATACACTGCATATTACGTTATATTATAAGGTATTTTCAATGATAAACTACTACGTATTATAAGGTATTTTCAATGATACACTGCATATTACGTTATATTATAAGGTATTTTCAATGATACACTGCATATTAAGTTATATTATAAGGTATTTTCAATGATAAACTACTACGTATTATAAGGTATTTTCAATGATACACTGCATATTACGTTATATTATAAGGTATTTACAATGATACACTGCATATTAAGTTATATTATAAGGTATTTTCAATGATAAACTACTATATATTATAAGGTATTTTCAATGATACACTGCATATTACGTTATATTATAAGGTATTTTCAAAGATACACTACAAATAACGATATATTATAAGGTATTTTCAATGATACACTGCATATTACGTTATATGAGAAGGTATTTTCATTGATACACTACAAATTACGATATATTATAAGGTATTTTCAATGAAACACTGCATATTACGTTATATGGGAAGGTATTTTCAATGATACACTGCATATTACGTTATATTATAAGGTATTTTCAATGATACACTGCATATTACGATATATTATAAGGTATTTTCAATGATACACTGCATATTACGTTATATTATAAGGTATTTTCAATGATACACTGCATATTACGTTATATGGGAAGGTGTTTTCAAAGATGCACTGCATATTACGTTATACTATAAGGTATTTTCAATGATAAACTACTATATATTATAAGGTATTTTCAATGATACACTGCATATTACGTTATATGAGAAGGTATTTTCATTGATACACTACAAATTACGATATATTATAAGGTATTTTCAATGATACACTGCATATTACGTTATATGGGAAGGTATTTTCAAAGATGCACTGCATATTACGTTATACTATAAGGTATTTTCAATGATAAACTACTATATATTATAGGGTATTTTCAATGATACACTGCATATTACGTTATATTATAAGGTATTTTCAAAGATACACTACAAATAACGATATATTATAAGGTATTTTCAATGATACACTGCATATTTCGTTATATTATAAGGTATTTTCAAAGATACACTACAAATAACGATATATTATAAGGTATTTTCAATGATACACTGCATATTACGTTATATGAGAAGGTATTTTCATTGATACACTTCAAATTACGATATATTATAAGGTATTTTCAATGATACACTGCATATTACGTTATATTATAAGGTATTTTCAATGATAAACTACTATATATTATAAGGTATTTTCAATGATACACTACAAATTACGTTATATCATAAGGTATTTTCAATGATACACTGCATATTACGTTATATGGGAAGGTATTTTCAATGATACACTGCATATTACGTTATATTGTAAGGTATTTTCAATGATACACTGCATATTACGTTATATTATAAGGTATTTTCAATGATACACTGCATATTACGTTATATGAGAAGGTATTTTCATTGATACACTACAAATTACGATATATTATAAGGTATTTTCAATGATAGACTAGAATTACCATATATTCTAAGGTATTTTCAATGATACACTGCATATTACGTTATATTATAAGGTATTTTCAATGATACACTGCATATTACGTTATATTATAAGGTATTTTCAACGATACACTGCATATTACGTTATATTATAAGGTATTTTCAATGATACACTGCATATTACGTTATATTATAAGGTATTTTCAATGATATACTACTACGTATTATAAGGTATTTTCAATGATACACGGCATATTACGTTATATTATAAGGTATTTTCATTGATAGACAAGAATTACCATATATTCTAAGGTATTTTCAATGATACACTGCACATTACGTTATATTATAAGGTATTTTCAATGATAAACTGCATATTACGTTATATTATAAGGTATTTTCAATGATACACTGCATATTTCGTTATATTATGACGTATTTTCAATGATACACTGCATATTACGTTATATTATAAGGTATTTTCAATGATACACTGCATATTACGTTATATTATAAGGTATTTTCAATGATACACTGCATATTACGTTATATTATAAGGTATTTTCAATGATACACTGCATATTACGTTATATTATAAGGTATTTTCAACGATACACTGCATATTACGTTATATTATAAGGTATTTTCAATGATACACTGCATATTACGTTATATTATAAGGTATTTTCAATGATATACTACTACGTATTATAAGGTATTTTCAATGATAAACTACTATATATTATAAGGTATTTTCAATGATACACTACAAATAACGATATATTATAAGGTATTTTCAGTGATACACTGCATATTACGTTATATGAGAAGGTAGTTTCATTGATACACTACAAATTACGATATATTATGAGGTATTTTCAATGATACACTGCATATTACGTTATATGGGAAGGTATTTTCAAAGATGCACTGCATATTACGTTATTCTATAAGGTATTTTCAATGATAAACTACTATATATTATAGGGTATTTTCAATGATACACTGCATATTACGTTATATTATAAGGTATTTTCAAAGATACACTACAAATAACGATATATTATAAGGTATTTTCAATGATACACTGCATATTACGTTATATGAGAAGGTATTTTCATTGATACACTACAAATTACGATATATTATAAGGTATTTTCAATGATAGACTAGAATTACCATATATTCTAAGGTATTTTCAATGATACACTGCATATTACGTTATATTATAAGGTATTTTCAATGATACACTGCATATTACGTTATATTATAAGGTATTTTCATTGGTAGACTAGAATTACCATATAATCTAAGGTATTATCAATGATACACTGCATATTACGTTATATTATAAGGTATTTTCAATGATACACTGCATATTACGTTATATTATAAGGTATTTTCAATGATACACTGCATATTACGTTATATTATAAGGTATTTTCAACGATACACTGCATATTACGTTATATTATAAGGTATTTTCATTGATAGACAAGAATTACCATATATTCTAAGGTATTTTCAATGATACACTGCATATTACGTTATATGGGAAGGTATTTTCAATGATAAACAGCATATTACGTTATATTATAAGGTATTTTCAATGATACACTGCATATTTCGTTATATTATGAGGTATTTTCAATGATACACTGCATATTACGTTATATTATAAGGTATTTTCAATGATACACTGCATATTACGTTATATTATAAGGTATTTTCAATGATACACTGCATATTACGTTATATTATAAGGTATTTTCAATGATACACTGCATATTACGTTATATTATAAGGTATTTTCAATGATACACTGCATATTACGTTATATTATAAGGTATTTTCAATGATAAACTACTACGTATTATAAGGTATTTTCAATGATGCACTGCATATTACGTTATATTATAAGGTATTTTCAATGATACACTGCATATTAAGTTATATTATAAGGTATTTTCAATGATAAACTACTATATATTATAAGGTATTTTCAATGATACACTGCATATTACGTTATATTATAAGGTATTTTCAAAGATACACTACAAATAACGATATATTATAAGGTATTTTCAATGATACACTGCATATTACGTTATATGAGAAGGTATTTTCATTGATACACTACAAATTACGATATATTATAAGGTATTTTCAATGATACACTGCATATTACTTTATATTATAAGGTATTTTCAATGATACACTGCATATTACGTTATATTATAAGGTATTTTCATTGGTAGACTAGAATTACCATATAATCTAAGGTATTATCAATGATACACTGCATATTACGTTATATTATAAGGTATTTTCAATGATACACTGCATATTACGTTATATTATAAGGTATTTTCAATGATACACTGCATATTACGTTATATTATAAGGAATTTTCAATGATACACTGCATATTACGTTATATTATAAGGTATTTTCAATGATACACTGCATATTACGTTATATTATAAGGTATTTTCAATGATACACTGCATATTACGTTATATTATAAGGTATTTTCAATGATAAACTACTACGTATTATAAGGTATTTTCAATGATACACTGCATATTACGTTATATTATAAGGTATTTTCAATGATACACTGCATATTAAGTTATATTATAAGGTATTTTCAATGATAAACTACTATATATTATAAGGTATTTTCAATGATACACTGCATATTACGTTATATTATAAGGTATTTTCAAAGATACACTACAAATAACGATATATTATAAGGTATTTTCAATGATACACTGCATATTACGTTATATGAGAAGGTATTTTCATTGATACACTACAAATTACGATATATTATAAGGTATTTTCAATGATACACTGCATATTACGTTATATTATAAGGTATTTTCAATGATACACTGCATATTACGTTATATTATAAGGTATTTTCAATGATACACTGCATATTACGTTATATTATAAGGTATTTTCAATGATACACTGCATATTACGTTATATTATAAGGTATTTTCAACGATACACTGCATATTACGTTATATTATAAGGTATTTTCAATGATACACTGCATATTACGTTATATTATAAGGTATTTTCAATGATATACTACTACGTATTATAAGGTATTTTCAATGATAAACTACTATATATTATAAGGTATTTTCAATGATACACTACAAATAACGATATATTATAAGGTATTTTCAGTGATACACTGCATATTACGTTATATGAGAAGGTAGTTTCATTGATACACTACAAATTACGATATATTATGAGGTATTTTCAATGATACACTGCATATTACGTTATATGGGAAGGTATTTTCAAAGATGCACTGCATATTACGTTATTCTATAAGGTATTTTCAATGATAAACTACTATATATTATAGGGTATTTTCAATGATACACTGCATATTACGTTATATTATAAGGTATTTTCAAAGATACACTACAAATAACGATATATTATAAGGTATTTTCAATGATACACTGCATATTACGTTATATGAGAAGGTATTTTCATTGATACACTACAAATTACGATATATTATAAGGTATTTTCAATGATAGACTAGAATTACCATATATTCTAAGGTATTTTCAATGATACACTGCATATTACGTTATATTATAAGGTATTTTCAATGATACACTGCATATTACGTTATATTATAAGGTATTTTCATTGGTAGACTAGAATTACCATATAATCTAAGGTATTATCAATGATACACTGCATATTACGTTATATTATAAGGTATTTTCAATGATACACTGCATATTACGTTATATTATAAGGTATTTTCAATGATACACTGCATATTACGTTATATTATAAGGTATTTTCAACGATACACTGCATATTACGTTATATTATAAGGTATTTTCATTGATAGACAAGAATTACCATATATTCTAAGGTATTTTCAATGATACACTGCATATTACGTTATATGGGAAGGTATTTTCAATGATAAACTGCATATTACGTTATATTATAAGGTATTTTCAATGATACACTGCATATTTCGTTATATTATGAGGTAT
>CAKAJI010000456.1:0-79642 GCA_916610255.1 Lasioglossum lativentre
GTGTATCATTGAAAATACCTTATAATATAACGTAATATGCAGTGTATCATTGAAAATACCTTATAATATAACGTAATATGCTGTGTATCATTGAAAATACATTATAATATAACGTAATATGCAGTGTATCATTGAAAATACCTTATAATATAACGTAATATGCAGTGTATCATTGAAAATACCTTACGATATATCGTAGTATGCAGTGTATCATTTAAAATACCTTAAAATATAACGTAATATGCTGTGTATCATTGAAAATACCATGTAATATAACGTAATATACAGTGTATTGTTGAAAATACCTTATAATAAAACGTAATATGCAATGTATCATTGAAAATACCTTATAATAAAACGTAATATGCAGTGTATCATTGAAAATACGTTATAATATATCGTAATTTGTAGTGTATCATTGAAAATACCTTATAATATATGGTAATTTGTAGTGTATCAATGAAAATACCTTCTAATATAACGTATATATAAAACATATATTTTCAGTGTATCATTGAAAATACATTATAATATAACGTAATATGCAGTGTATCAGTGAAAATACCTTATAATATATCGTAATTTGTAGTGTATCATTGAAAATACCTTATAATATATAGTAGTTTATCATTGAAATACCTTATAATATAACGTAATATGCAGTGTATCATTGAAAATACCTTATAATATATGGTAATTTGTAGTGTATCATTGAAAATACATTATAATATAACGTAATATGCAGTGTATCTTTGAAAATACCTTATAATATAACGTAATATGCAGTGTATCATTGAAAATACCTTAGAATATATGGTAATTTGTAGTGTATCATTAAGACTACCTTGTAATATATAGTAGTTTATCACTGAAAATACCTTATAATATAACGTAATATGCAATGTATCATTGAAAATACCTTATAATAAAACGTAATATGCAGTGCATCATTGAAAATACCTTATAATAAAACGTAATATGCAGTGTATCATTGAAGATACATTACAATATATGGTAATTTGTAGTGTATCAATGAAAATACCTTATAATATAACGTAATATTCTGTGTATCATTGAAAATACCTTATAATAAAACGTAATATGCAATGTATCATTGAAAATACCTTATAATAAAACGTAATATGCAGTGTATCATTGAAAATACCTTATAATATATCGTAATTTGTAGTGTATCATTGAAAATACCTTATAATATATGGTAATTTGTAGTGTATCAATGAAAATACCTTATAATATAACGTAATATGCAGTGTATCATTGAAAATACCTTATAATATAACGTAATATGCAGTGTATCATTGAAAATACCATGTAATATAACGTAATATGCAGTGTATCATTGAAAATACCTTATAATATAACGTAATATGCAGTGTATCATTGAAAATACCTTAGAATATAACGTAATATGCAGTGTAACATTGAAAATACCTAATAATATATTGTAGTTTATCATTCAAAATACCTTATAATATAACGTTATATGCAGTGTATCATTGAAGATACATTATAATATATGGTAATTTGTAGTGTATCAATGAAAATACCTTATAATATATCGTAATTTGTAGTGTATCATTGAAAATACCTTATAATATATGGTAATTTGTAGTGTATCAATGAAAATACCTTATAATATAACGTAATATGCAGTGTATCATTGAAAATACCTTATAATATAACATAATATGCAGTGTATCATTGAAAATACATTATAATATAACGTAATATGCAGTGTATCTTTGAAAATACCTTATAATATAACGTAATATGCAGTGTATCATTGAAAATACCTTAGAATATATGGTAATTTGTAGTGTATCATTAAAACTACCTTGTAATATATAGTAGTTTATCACTGAAAATACCTTATAATATAACGTAATATGCAATGTATCATTGAAAATACCTTATAATAAAACGTAATATGCAGTGCATCATTGAAAATACCTTATAATAAAACGTAATATGCAGTGTATCATTGAAGATACATTACAATATATGGTAATTTGTAGTGTATCAATGAAAATACCTTATAATATAACGTAATATTCTGTGTATCATTGAAAATACCTTATAATAAAACGTAATATGCAATGTATCATTGAAAATACCTTATAATAAAACGTAATATGCAGTGCATCATTGAAAATACCTTATAATAAAACGTAATATGCAGTGTATCATTGAAGATACATTACAATATATGGTAATTTGTAGTGTATCAATGAAAATACCTTATAATATAACGTAATATTCTGTGTATCATTGAAAATACCTTATAATAAAACGTAATATGCAATGTATCATTGAAAATACCTTATAATAAAACGTAATATGCAGTGCATCATTGAAAATACCTTATAATAAAACGTAATATGCAGTGTATCATTGAAAATACATTACAATATATGGTAATTTGTAGTGTATCAATGAAAATACCTTATAATATAACGTAATATTCTGTGTATCATTGAAAATACCTTATAATAAAACGTAATATGCAATGTATCATTGAAAATACCTTATAATAAAACGTAATATGCAGTGTATCATTGAAAATACCTTATAATATATCGTAATTTGTAGTGTATCATTGAAAATACCTTATAATATATGGTAATTTGTAGTGTATCAATGAAAATACCTTATAATATAACGTAATATGCAGTGTATCATTGAAAATACCTTATAATATAACGTAATATGCAGTGTATCATTGAAAATACCATGTAATATAACGTAATATGCAGTGTATCATTGAAAATACCTTATAATATAACGTAATATGCAGTGTATCATTGAAAATACCTTATAATATAACGTAATATGCAGTGTATCATTGAAAATACCTTATAATATAACATAATATGCAGTGTATCATTGAAAATACATTATAATATAACGTAATATGCAGTGTATCATTGAAAATACCTTACGATATATCGTAGTATGCAGTGTATCATTTAAAATACCTTAAAATATAACGTAATATGCTGTGTATCATTGAAAATACCATGTAATATAACGTAATATACAGTGTATTATTGAAAATACCTTATAATAAAACGTAATATGCAGTGTATCATTGAAGATACATTATAATATATGGTAATTTGTAGTGTATCAATGAAAATACCTTATAATATAACGTAATATTCTGTGTATCATTGAAAATACCTTATAATATAACGTAATATGCAGTGTATCATTGAAAATACCTTCTAATATGTCGTAGTTTATCATTGAAAATACCTTATAATATAACGTAATATGCAGTGTATCAGTGAAAATACCTTATAATATATCGTAATTTGTAGTGTATCTTTGAAAATACCTTATAATATAACGTAATATGCAGTGTATCAGTGAAAATACCTTATAATATATCGTAATTTGTAGTGTATCATTGAAAATACCTTATAATATATAGTAGTTTATCATTGAAAATACCTTATAATATAACGTAATATGCAGTGTATCATTGAAAATACCTTATAATATATGGTAATTTGTAGTGTATCAATGAAAATACATTATAATATAACGTAATATGCAGTGTATCATTGAAAATACCTTATAATACATCGTAATATGCAGTGTATCATTGAAAATACATTATAGTATAACGTAATATGCAGTGTATCTTTGAAAATACCTTATAATATAACGTAATATGCAGTGTATCATTGAAAATACCTTAGAATATATGGTAATTTGTAGTGTATCATTGAAACTACCTTGTAATATATAGTAGTTTATCACTGAAAATACCTTATAATATAACGTAATATGCAATGTATCATTGAAAATACCTTATAATAAAACGTAATATGCAGTGTATCATTGAAGATACATTATAATATATGGTAATTTGTAGTGTATCAATGAAAATACCTTATAATATAACGTAATATTCTGTGTATCATTGAAAATACCTTATAATATAACGTAATATGCAGTGTATCATTGAAAATACCTTATAATATAACGTAATATGCTGTGTATCATTGAAAATACATTATAATATAACGTAATATGCAGTGTATCATTGAATATACATTATAATATAACGTAATATGCAGTGTATCATTGAAAATACCTTATAATATAACGTAATATGCAGTGTATCATTGAAAATACCTTATAATAAAACGTAATATGCAATGTATCATTGAAAATACCTTATAATAAAACGTAATATGCAGTGTATCATTGAAAATACCTTATAATATATCGTAATTTGTAGTGTATCATTGAAAATACCTTATAATATATGGTAATTTGTAGTGTATCAATGAAAATACCTTATAATATAACGTAATATGCAGTGTATCATTGAAAATACCTTATAATATAACGTAATATGCAGTGTATCATTGAAAATACCATGTAATATAACGTAATATGCAGTGTATCATTGAAAATACCTTATAATATAACGTAATATGCAGTGTATCATTGAAAATACCTTATAATATAACGTAATATGCAGTGTATCATTGAAAATACCTTATAATATAACATAATATGCAGTGTATCATTGAAAATACATTATAATATAACGTAATATGCAGTGTATCATTGAAAATACCTTACGATATATCGTAGTATGCAGTGTATCATTTAAAATACCTTAAAATATAACGTAATATGCTGTGTATCATTGAAAATACCATGTAATATAACGTAATATACAGTGTATTATTGAAAATACCTTATAATAAAACGTAATATGCAGTGTATCATTGAAGATACATTATAATATATGGTAATTTGTAGTGTATCAATGAAAATACCTTATAATATAACGTAATATTCTGTGTATCATTGAAAATACCTTATAATATAACGTAATATGCAGTGTATCATTGAAAATACCTTCTAATATGTCGTAGTTTATCATTGAAAATACCTTATAATCTAACGTAATATGCAGTGTATCAGTGAAAATACCTTATAATATATCGTAATTTGTAGTGTATCTTTGAAAATACCTTATAATATAACGTAATATGCAGTGTATCAGTGAAAATACCTTATAATATATCGTAATTTGTAGTGTATCATTGAAAATACCTTATAATATATAGTAGTTTATCATTGAAAATACCTTATAATATAACGTAATATGCAGTGTATCATTGAAAATACCTTATAATATATGGTAATTTGTAGTGTATCAATGAAAATACATTATAATATAACGTAATATGCAGTGTATCATTGAAAATACCTTATAATATAACATAATATGCAGTGTATCATTGAAAATACATTATAGTATAACGTAATATGCAGTGTATCTTTGAAAATACCTTATAATATAACGTAATATGCAGTGTATCATTGAAAATACCTTAGAATATATGGTAATTTGTAGTGTATCATTGAAACTACCTTGTAATATATAGTAGTTTATCACTGAAAATACCTTATAATATAACGTAATATGCAATGTATCATTGAAAATACCTTATAATAAAACGTAATATGCAGTGTATCATTGAAGATACATTATAATATATGGTAATTTGTAGTGTATCAATGAAAATACCTTATAATATAACGTAATATTCTGTGTATCATTGAAAATACCTTATAATATAACGTAATATGCAGTGTATCATTGAAAATACCTTATAATATAACGTAATATGCTGTGTATCATTGAAAATACATTATAATATAACGTAATATGCAGTGTATCATTGAATATACATTATAATATAACGTAATATGCAGTGTATCATTGAAAATACCTTATAATATAACGTAATATGCAGTGTATCATTGAAAATACCTTCTAATATAACGTAATATGCAGTGTATCATTGAAAATACATTATAATATAACGTAATATGCAGTGTATCATTGAAAATACCTTATAATATAACGTAATATGCAGTGTATCATTGAAAATACCTTACGATATATCGTAGTATGCAGTGTATCATTTAAAATACCTTAAAATATAACGTAATATGCTGTGTATCATTGAAAATACCATGTAATATAACGTAATATACAGTGTATTGTTGAAAATACCTTATAATAAAACGTAATATGCAATGTATCATTGAAAATACCTTATAATAAAACGTAATATGCAGTGTATCATTGAAAATACGTTATAATATATCGTAATTTGTAGTGTATCATTGAAAATACCTTATAATATATGGTAATTTGTAGTGTATCAATGAAAATACCTTCTAATATAACGTATATATAAAACATATATTTTCAGTGTATCATTGAAAATACATTATAATATAACGTAATATGCAGTGTATCAGTGAAAATACCTTATAATATATCGTAATTTGTAGTGTATCATTGAAAATACCTTATAATATATAGTAGTTTATCATTGAAAATACCTTATAATATAACGTAATATGCAGTGTATCATTGAAAATACCTTATAATATATGGTAATTTGTAGTGTATCATTGAAAATACATTATAATATAACGTAATATGCAGTGTATCCTTGAAAATACCTTATAATATAACGTAATATGCAGTGTATCATTGAAAATACCTTAGAATATATGGTAATTTGTAGTGTATCATTAAGACTACCTTGTAATATATAGTAGTTTATCACTGAAAATACCTTATAATATAACGTAATATGCAATGTATCATTGAAAATACCTTATAATAAAACGTAATATGCAGTGCATCATTGAAAATACCTTATAATAAAACGTAATATGCAGTGTATCATTGAAGATACATTACAATATATGGTAATTTGTAGTGTATCAATGAAAATACCTTATAATATAACGTAATATTCTGTGTATCATTGAAAATACCTTATAATAAAACGTAATATGCAATGTATCATTGAAAATACCTTATAATAAAACGTAATATGCAGTGTATCATTGAAAATACCTTATAATATATCGTAATTTGTAGTGTATCATTGAAAATACCTTATAATATATTGTAATTTGTAGTGTATCAATGAAAATACCTTATAATATAACGTAATATGCAGTGTATCATTGAAAATACCTTATAATATAACGTAATATGCAGTGTATCATTGAAAATACCATGTAATATAACGTAATATGCAGTGTATCATTGAAAATACCTTATAATATAACGTAATATGCAGTGTATCATTGAAAATACCTTAGAATATATGGTAATTTGTAGTGTATCATTGAAACTACCTTGTAATATATAGTAGTTTATCACTGAAAATACCTTATAATATAACGTAATATGCAGTGTATCATTGAAGATACATTATAATATATGGTAATTTGTAGTGTATCAATGAAAATACCTTATAATATATCGTAATTTGTAGTGTATCATTGAAAATACCTTATAATATATGGTAATTTGTAGTGTATCAATGAAAATACCTTATAATATAACGTAATATGCAGTGTATCATTGAAAATACCTTATAATATAACATAATATGCAGTGTATCATTGAAAATACATTATAATATAACGTAATATGCAGTGTATCTTTGAAAATACCTTATAATATAACGTAATATGCAGTGTATCATTGAAAATACCTTAGAATATATGGTAATTTGTAGTGTATCATTAAAACTACCTTGTAATATATAGTAGTTTATCACTGAAAATACCTTATAATATAACGTAATATGCAATGTATCATTGAAAATACCTTATAATAAAACGTAATATGCAGTGCATCATTGAAAATACCTTATAATAAAACGTAATATGCATTGTATCATTGAAGATACATTACAATATATGGTAATTTGTAGTGTATCAATGAAAATACCTTATAATATAACGTAATATTCTGTGTATCATTGAAAATACCTTATAATAAAACGTAATATGCAATGTATCATTGAAAATACCTTATAATAAAACGTAATATGCAGTGCATCATTGAAAATACCTTATAATAAAACGTAATATGCAGTGTATCATTGAAGATACATTACAATATATGGTAATTTGTAGTGTATCAATGAAAATAAATTATAATATAACGTAATATTCTGTGTATCATTGAAAATACCTTATAATAAAACGTAATATGCAATGTATCATTGAAAATACCTTATAATAAAACGTAATATGCAGTGTATCATTGAAAATACCTTATAATATATCGTAATTTGTAGTGTATCATTGAAAATACCTTATAATATATGGTAATTTGTAGTGTATCAATGAAAATACCTTATAATATAACGTAATATGCAGTGTATCATTGAAAATACCTTATAATATAACGTTATATGCAGTGTATCATTGAAAATACCATGTAATATAACGTAATATGCAGTGTATCATTGAAAATACCTTATAATATAACGTAATATGCAGTGTATCATTGAAAATACCTTAGAATATATGGTAATTTGTAGTGTATCATTGAAACTACCTTGTAATATATAGTAGTTTATCACTGAAAATACCTTATAATATAACGTAATATGCAGTGTATCATTGAAGATACATTATAATATATGGTAATTTGTAGTGTATCAATGAAAATACCTTATAATATATCGTAATTTGTAGTGTATCATTGAAAATACCTTATAATATATGGTAATTTGTAGTGTATCAATGAAAATACCTTATAATATAACGTAATATGCAGTGTATCATTGAAAATACCTTATAATATAACATAATATGCAGTGTATCATTGAAAATACATTATAATATAACGTAATATGCAGTGTATCTTTGAAAATACCTTATAATATAACGTAATATGCAGTGTATCATTGAAAATACCTTAGAATATATGGTAATTTGTAGTGTATCATTAAAACTACCTTGTAATATATAGTAGTTTATCACTGAAAATACCTTATAATATAACGTAATATGCAATGTATCATTGAAAATACCTTATAATAAAACGTAATATGCAGTGCATCATTGAAAATACCTTATAATAAAACGTAATATGCAGTGTATCATTGAAGATACATTACAATATATGGTAATTTGTAGTGTATCAATGAAAATACCTTATAATATAACGTAATATTCTGTGTATCATTGAAAATACCTTATAATAAAACGTAATATGCAATGTATCATTGAAAATACCTTATAATAAAACGTAATATGCAGTGTATCATTGAAAATACCTTATAATATAACGTAATATGCAGTGTATCATTGAAAATACCTTATAATATAACGTAATATGCAGTGTATCATTGAAAATACCTTATAATATAACGTAATATGCAGTGTATCATTGAAAATACCTTATAATATAACGTAATATGCAGTGTATCATTGAAAATACCTTATAATATAACGTAATATGCAGTGTATCATTGAAAATACCTTAGAATATATGGTAATTCTAGTCTATCAATGAAAATACCTTATAATATAACGTAATATGCAGTGTATCAGTGACAATACCTTATAATATATCGTAATTTGTAGTGTATCATTGAAAATACCTTATAATATATAGTAGTTTATCATTGAAAATACCTTATAATATAACGTAATATGCTGTGTATCATTGAAAATACCTTATAATATAACGTAATATGCAGTGTATCATTGAAAATACCTTATAATATAACGTAATATGCAGTGTATCATTGAAAATACCTTATAATATAACGTAATATGCAGTGTATCATTGAAAATACCTTAGAATATATGGTAATTCTAGTCTATCAGTGAAAATACCTTATAATATAACGTAATATGCAGTGTATCAGTGAAAATACCTTATAATAAAACGTAATATGCAGTGTATCATTGAAAATACCTTAGAATATATGGTAATTCTAGTCTATCACTGAAAATATCTTATAATATAACGTAATTTGTAGTGAATCAATGAAAATACCTTATAATATAAAGTAATTTCTAGTGTATCAATGAAAATACCTTATAATATAACGTAATATGCAGTGTATCATTGAAAATACCTTATAATATAACATAATATGCAGTGTATCATTGAAAATACATTATAATATAACGTAATATGCAGTGTATCATTGAAAATACCTTAGAATATATGGTAATTCTAGTCTATCAATGAAAATATCTTATAATATAACGTAATTTGTAGTGAATCAATGAAAATACCTTATAATATAAAGTAATTTGTAGTGTATCAATGAAAATACCTTATAATATAACGTAATATGCAGTGTATCATTGAAAATACCTTATAATATAACATAATATGCAGTGTATCATTGAAAATACATTATAATATAACGTAATATGCAGTGTATCATTGAAAATACCTTATAATAAAACGTAATATGCAGTGTATCATTGAAAATACCTTAGAATATATGGTAATTCTAGTCTATCAATGAAAATATCTTATAATATAACGTAATTTGTAGTGAATCAATGAAAATACCTTATAATATAAAGTAATTTGTAGTGTATCAATGAAAATACCTTATAATATAACGTAATATGCAGTGTATCTTTGAAAATACCTTATACTATAACGTAATATGCAGTGTATCACTGAAAATACCTTAGAATATATGGTAATTTGTAGTGTATCATTGAAACTACCTTGTAATATATAGTAGTTTATCATTGAAAATACCTTATAATATAACGTAATATGCAATGTATCATTGAAAATACCTTATAATATATGGTAATTTGTAGTGTATCAATGAAAATACCTTATAATAAAACGTAATATGCAGTGTATCATTGAAAATACCTTATAATATATCGTAATTTGTAGTGTATCATTGAAAATACCTTAGAATATATGGTAATTCTAGTCTATCAATGAAAATACCTTATAATATAACGTAATATGCAGTGTATCAGTGAAAATACCTTATAATATATCGTAATTTGTAGTGTATCATTGAAAATACCTTATAATATATAGTAGTTTATCATTGAAAATACCTTATAATATAACGTAATATGCTGTGTATCATTGAAAATACCTTATAATATATCGTAATTTGTAGTGTATCAATGAAAATACCTTATAATATATCGTAATTTGTAGTGTATCATTGAAAACACCTTATAATATATGGTAATTTGTAGTGTATCAATGAAAATACCTTATAACATAACGTAATATGCAGTGTATCAATGAAAATACCTTATAACATAACGTAATATGCAGTGTATCATTGAAAATACCTTATAATATAACGTAATATGCAGTGTATCATTGAAAATACCTTATAATATAACGTAATATGCAGTGTATCATTGAAAATACCTTATAATATAACGTAATATGCAGTGTATCATTGAAAATACCTTAGAATATATGGTAATTCTAGTCTATCAATGAAAATACCTTATAATATAACGTAATATGCAGTGTATCATTGAAAATACCTTATAAAATAACGTAATTTGCAGTGTATCATTGAAAATACCTTATAATATATCGTAATTTGTAGTGTATCATTGAAAATACCTTATAATATATGGTAATTTGTAGTGTATCAATGAAAATACCTTATAATATAACGTAATATGCAGTGTATCAGTGAAAATACGTTATAATATATCATAATTTGTAGTGTATCATTGAAAATACCTTATAATATAACGTAATAGGAAGTGTATCATTGAAAATACCTTATAATAAAACGTAATATGCAGTGTATCATTGAAAATACCTTAGAATATATGGTAATTCTAGTCTATCAATGAAAATATCTTATAATATAACGTAATTTGTAGTGAATCAATGAAAATACCTTATAATATAAAGTAATTTGTAGTGTATCAATGAAAATACCTTATAATATAACGTAATATGCAGTGTATCTTTGAAAATACCTTATAATATAACGTAATATGCAGTGTATCATTGAAAATACCTTAGAATATATGGTAATTTGTAGTGTATCATTGAAACTACCTTGTAATATATAGTAGTTTATCATTGAAAATACCTTATAATATAACGTAATATGCAATGTATCATTGAAAATACCTTATAATAAAACGTAATATGCAGTGTATCATTGAAAATACCTTATAATATATCGTAATTTGTAGTGTATCATTGAAAATACCTTATAATATATAGTAGTTTATCATTGAAAATACCTTATAATATAACGTAATATGCTGTGTATCATTGAAAATACCTTATAATATAACGTAATATGCAGTGTATCATTGAAAATACCTTATAATATAACATAATATGCAGTGTATCATTGATAATACATTATAATATAACGTAATATGCAGTGTATCATTGAAAATACCTTAGAATATATGGTAATTCTAGTCTATCAATGAAAATATCTTATAATATAACGTAATTTGTAGTGAATCAATGAAAATACCTTATAATATAAAGTAATTTGTAGTGTATCAATGAAAATACCTTATAATATAACGTAATATGCAGTGTATCTTTGAAAATACCTTATACTATAACGTAATATGCAGTGTATCATTGAAAATACCTTAGAATATATGGTAATTTGTAGTGTATCATTGAAACTACCTTGTAATATATAGTAGTTTATCATTGAAAATACCTTATAATATAACGTAATATGCAATGTATCATTGAAAATACCTTATAACATAACGTAATATGCAGTGTATCAATGAAAATACCTTATAACATAACGTAATATGCAGTGTATCATTGAAAATACCTTATAATATAACGTAATATGCAGTGTATCATTGAAAATACCTTATAATATAACGTAATATGCAGTGTATCATTGAAAATACCTTATAATATAACGTAATATGCAGTGTATCATTGAAAATACCTTAGAATATATGGTAATTCTAGTCTATCAATGAAAATACCTTATAATATAACGTAATATGCAGTGTATCAGTGAAAATACCTTATAATATATCGTAATTTGTAGTGTATCATTGAAAATACCTTATAATATATAGTAGTTTATCATTGAAAATACCTTATAATATAACGTAATATGCTGTGTATCATTGAAAATACCTTATAATATATCGTAATTTGTAGTGTATCAATGAAAATACCTTATAATATATCGTAATTTGTAGTGTATCATTGAAAACACCTTATAATATATGGTAATTTGTAGTGTATCAATGAAAATACCTTATAACATAACGTAATATGCAGTGTATCAATGAAAATACCTTATAACATAACGTAATATGCAGTGTATCATTGAAAATACCTTATAATATAACGTAATATGCAGTGTATCATTGAAAATACCTTATAATATAACGTAATATGCAGTGTATCATTGAAAATACCTTATAATATAACGTAATATGCAGTGTATCATTGAAAATACCTTAGAATATATGGTAATTCTAGTCTATCAATGAAAATACATTATAATATAACGTAATATGCAGTGTATCATTGAAAATACCTTGTAAAATAACGTAATTTGCAGTGTATCATTGAAAATACCTTATAATATATCGTAATTTGTAGTGTATCATTGAAAATACCTTATAATATATAGTAGTTTATCATTGAAAATACCTTATAATATAACGTAATATGCAGTGTATCATTGAAAATAACTTATAATATAACGTAATATGCAGTGTATCATTGAAAATACATTATAATATAACGTAATATGCAGTGTGTCATTGAAAATACCTTATAATATAACGTAATATGCAGTGTATCATTGAAAATACCTTAGAATATATGGTAATTCTAGTCTATCAATGAAAATACCTTGTAAGATAACGTAATATGCAGTTTATCATTGAAAATACCTAATAATATAACGTAATATGCAGTGTATCATTGAAAATACCTTATAATAAAACGTAATATGCAGTGTATCATTGAAAATACCTTATAATATATGGTAATTTGTAGTGTATCAATGAAAATACCTTATAATATAACGTAATATGCAGTGTATCATTGAAAATACCTTATAATATAACATAATATGCAGTGTATCATTGAAAATACATTATAATATAACGTAATATGCAGTGTATCTTTGAAAATACCTTATAATACAACGTAATATGCAGTGTATCATTGAAAATACCTTAGAATATATGGTAATTTGTAGTGTATCATTGAAACTACCTTGTAATATATAGTAGTTTATCATTGAAAATACCTTATAATATAACGTAATATGCAATGTATCATTGAAAATACATTATAATATAACGTAATATGCAGTGTATCTTTGAAAATACCTTATAATACAACGTAATATGCAGTGTATCATTGAAAATACCTTAGAATATATGGTAATTTGTAGTGTATCATTGAAACTACCTTGTAATATATAGTAGTTTATCATTGAAAATACCTTATAATATAACGTAATATGCAATGTATCATTGAAAATACCTTATAATAAAACGTAATATGCAGTGTATCATTGAAAATACCATGTAATATATCGTAATTTGTAGTGTATCATTGAAAATACCTTATAATATATGGTAATTTGTAGTGTATCAGTGAAAATACCTTATAATATAACGTAATATGCAGTGTATCATTGAAAGTACCTTATAATATATCATAATTTGTAGTGTATCATTGCAAATACCTTATAATATATGGTAATTTGTAGTGTATCAATGAAAATACCTTATAATATAACGTAATATGCAGTGTATCATTGAAAATACATTATAATATAACGTAATATGCAGTGTATCTTTGAAAATACCTTATAATACAACGTAATATGCAGTGTATCATTGAAAATACCTTAGAATATATGGTAATTTGTAGTGTATCATTGAAACTACCTTGTAATATATAGTAGTTTATCATTGAAAATACCTTATAATATAACGTAATATGCAATGTATCATTGAAAATACCTTATAATAAAACGTAATATGCAGTGTATCATTGAAAATACCTTATAATATATCGTAATTTGTAGTGTATCATTGAAAATACCTTATAATATATGGTAATTTGTAGTGTATCAGTGAAAATACCTTATAATATAACGTAATATGCAGTGTATCATTGAAAGTACCTTATAATATATCATAATTTGTAGTGTATCATTGCAAATACCTTATAATATATGGTAATTTGTAGTGTATCAATGAAAATACCTTATAATATAACGTAATATGCAGTGTATCATTGAAAATACCTTATAATATAACGTAATATGCAGTGTATCATTGAAAATACCTTATAAAATAACGTAATTTGCAGTGTATCATTGAAAATACCTTATAATATATCGTAATTTGTAGTGTATCATTGAAAATACCTTATAATATATAGTAGTAATATGCTGTGTATCATTGAAAATACCTTATAATATATCGTAATTTGTAGTGTATCAATGAAAATATCTTATAATATATCGTAATTTGTAGTGTATCATTGAAAATACCTTATAATATATGGTAATTTGTAGTGTATCAATGAAAATACCTTATAACATAACGTAATATGCAGTGTATCAATGAAAATACCTTATAATATAACGTAATATGCAGTGTATCATTGAAAATACCTTATAATATATCGTAATTTGTAGTGTATCAATGAAAATATCTTATAATATATCGTAATTTGTAGTGTATCATTGAAAATACCTTATAATATATGGTAATTTGTAGTGTATCAATGAAAATACCTTATAACATAACGTAATATGCAGTGTATCAATGAAAATACCTTATAATATAACGTAATATGCAGTGTATCATTGAAAATAACTTATAATATAACGTAATATGCAGTGTATCATTGTAAATACCTTATAATATAACGTAATATGCAGTGCATCATTGAAAATACCTTATAATATAACGTAATATGCAGTGTATCATTGAAAATACCTTATAATATAACGTAATATGCAGTGTATCATTGAAAATACCTTATGATATAACGTAATATGCAGTGTATCATTGAAAATACCTTATAATATAACGTAATATGCAGTTGTATCATTTGAAAATACCTTATGATATAACGTAATATGCAGTGTATCATTGAAAGTACCTTATGATATAACGTAATATGCAGTGTATCATTGAAAATACCTTATAATATATGGTAATTTGTAATGTATCAACGAAAATACCTTATAATATAATGTAATATGCAGTGTATCATTGAAAATACCATGTAATATATCGTAATATATAGTTTATCATTGAAAATACGTTATAATATAACGTAATATGCAGTGTATCATTGAAAATACCTTATAATATATCGTAATTTGTAGTGTATCATTAAAAATACCTTATAATATAACGTAATATGCAGTGTATCATTGAAAATACCTCATAATATAACGTAATATGCAGTGAATCATTGAAAACATCTTATAATATAACGTAATATGCAGTGTATCATTGAAAGTACCTTATTATATAACGTAATATGCAGTGTATCATTGAAAATACCTTAGAATATATGGTAATTTGTAGTGTATCATTGAATATACCTTGTAATATATAGTAGTTTATCATTGAAAATACCTTATAATATAACGTAATATTCTGTGTATCATTGAAAATATCTCACAATATAACGTAATATGCAGTGTATCATTGAAAACATCTTATAATATAACATAATATGCAGTGTATCATTGAAAATAACTTATGATATAACGTAATATGCAGTATATCATTGAAAATACCTTATAATATATGGTAATTTGAACTGTATCAATCAAAATACCTTCCAATATATCGTAATATGCAGTGTATCATCGAAAATACCTTATAATATATCGTAATTTGTAGTGTATCATTGTAAATAGCTAATAGTATAACGTAATATGCAGTGTACCATTGAAAATACCTTATAATATATCGTAATTTGTAGTGTATCATTGAAAATACCTTATAATATATAGTAGTTTATCATTGAAAATACCTTATAATATAACATAATATGCTGTGTATCATTGAAAATACCCTATAATATATCGTAATTTTTTAGTGTATCATTGAAAATACCTATATAATATAATGTAATATGCAGTGTATCATTGAAAATACCTTATAATAAAACGTAATATGCAGTGTATCATTGAAAATACCTTATAATATAACGTAATATGCAGTGTATCATTGAAAATACCTTATAATATATAGTAGTTTATCATTGAAAATACCTTATAATATAACGTAATATGCTGTGTATCATTGAAAATACCTTATAATATATCGTAATTTGTAGTGTATCATTGAAAACACCTTATAATATAACGTAATATGCAGTGTATCATTGCAAATACCTTATGATATAACGTAATATGCAGTGTATCATTGAAAATACCTTATAATATATGGTAATTTGTAGTGTATCAATGAAAATACCTTATAACATAACGTAATATGCAGTGTATCAATGAAAATACCTTATAATATAACGTAATATGCAGTGTATCATTGAAAATACCATGTAATATATCGTAATATATAGTTTATCATTGAAAATACGTTATAATATAACGTAATATGCAGTGTATCATTGAAAATACCTTATAATATATCGTAATTTGTAGTGTATCATTAAAAATACCTTATAATATAACGTAATATGCAGTGTATCATTGAAAATACCTCATAATATAACGTAATATGCAGTGAATCATTGAAAACATCTTATAATATAACGTAATATGCAGTGTATCATTGAAAGTACCTTATTATATAACGTAATATGCAGTGTATCATTGAAAATACCTTAGAATATATGGTAATTTGTAGTGTATCATTGAATATAAGTTGTAATATATAGTAGTTTATCATTGAAAATACCTTATAATATAACGTAATATGCTGTGTATCATTGATAATACCTTATAATATATCGTAATTTGTAATGTATCATTGAAAACACCTTATAATATAACGTAATATGCAGTGTATCATTGCAAATACCTTATGATATAACGTAATATGCAGTGTATCATTGAAAATACCTTATAATATAACGTAATATGCAGTGTATCATTGAAAAAACCTTCTAATATAACGTATATGCAGTGTATCATTGAAAATACATTATAATATAACGTAATATGCAGTGTATCATTGAAAATACCTTATAATATAACGTAATATGCAGTGTATCATTGAAAATACCTTACGATATATCGTAGTATGCAGTGTATCATTTAAAATACCTTAAAATATAACGTAATATGCTGTGTATCATTGAAAATACCTTATAATATAACGTAATATGCAGTGTATCATTGAAAATACCTTATAATATAACGTAATATGCAGTGTATCATTGAAAATACCTTACGATATATCGTAGTATGCAGTGTATCATTGAAAATACCTTAAAATATAACGTAATTATGCTGTGTATCATTGAAAATACCATGTAATATAACGTAATATACAGTGTATCATTGAAAATACCTTATAATATAACGTAATATGCAGTGTAACATTGAAAGTACCTTATAATATAACGTAATATGCAGTGTATCATTGAAAATACCTTATAATATAACGTAATATGCAGTGTATCATTGAAAATACCATGTAATATAACGTAATATGCAGTGTATCATTGAAAATACCTTATAATATAACGTAATATGCAGTGTATCATTGAAAATACCCTTATAATATATCGTTATTTGTAGTATATCATTGAAAATACCTTATAATATATAGTAGTTTATCATTGAAATACCTTCTAATATAACGTAATATGCAGTTTATCATTGAAAATACCTTATAATATAACGTAATATGCAGTGTATCATTGAAAATACCTTATAATATAACGTAATATGCAGTGTATCATTGAAAATACCATATAATATAACGTAATATGCAGTGTATCATTGAAAATACCTTATAATATAACGTAATATGCAGTGTAACATAGAAAATACCATGTAATATAACGTAATATACAGTGTATCATTGAAAATACCTTATAATATAACGTAATATGCAGTGTATCATTGAAAATACCTTCTAATATGTCGTAGTTTATCATTGAAAATACCTTATAATATAACGTATTATGCAGTGTATCATTGAAAATACCTTCTAATATAACGTAATATGCAGTGTATCATTGAAAATACCTTATAATATAACGTAATATGCAGTGTATCATTGAAAATACCTTATAATATAACGAAATATGCAGTGTATCATTGAAAATACCTTACGATATAACGTAATATGCAGTGTATCATTGAAAATACCTTACGATATATCGTAGTATGCAGTGTATCATTGAAAATACCTTCTAATATATCGTAGTTTATCATTGAAAATACCTTATAATATAACGTAATATGCAGTGTATCATTGAAAATACCTTATAATATAACGTAATATGCAGTGTATCATTGAAAATACCTTATAATATAACGTAGTTTATCATTGAAAATACCTTATAATATAACGTAATATGCAGTGTATCATTGAAAATACCTTATAATATAACGTAATATGCTGTGTATCATTGAAAATACATTATAATATAACGTAATATGCAGTGTATCATTGAAAATACATTATAATATAACGTAATATGCAGTGTATCATTGAATATACCTTATAATATAACGTAATATGCAGTGTATCATTGAAAATACCTTCTAATATAACGTAATATGCAGTGTATCATTGAAAATACATTATAATATAACGTAATATGCAGTGTATCATTGAAAATACCTTATAATATAACGTAATATGCAGTGTATCATTGAAAATACCTTACGATATATCGTAGTATGCAGTGTATCATTGAAAATACCTTAAAATATAACGTAATATGCTGTGTATCATTGAAAATACCATGTAATATAACGTAATATACAGTGTATTATTGAAAATACCTTATAATATAACGTAATATGCAGTGTATCATTGAAAATACCTTATAATATAAAGTAATATGCAGTGTATCATTGAAAATACCTTACGATATATCGTAGTATGCAGTGTATCATTGAAAATACCTTAAAATATAACGTAATATGCTGTGTATCATTGAAAATACCATGTAATATAACGTAATATACAGTGTATTATTGAAAATACCTTATAATATAACGTAATATGCAGTGTATCATTGAAAATACCTTATAATATAACGTAATATGCAGTGTATCATTGAAAATACCTTATAATATGTCGTAGTTTATCATTGAAAATACCTTATAATATAACGTATTATGCAGTGTATCATTGAAAATACCTTCTAATATAACGTAATATGCAGTGTATCATTGAAAATACCTTATAATATAACGTAATATGCAGTGTATCATTGAAAATACCTTACGATATATCGTAGTATGCAGTGTACCATTGAAAATACCTTCTAATATATCGTAGTTTATCATTGAAAATACCTTATAATATAACGTAATATGCAGTGTATCATTGAAAATACCTTATAATATAACGTAATATGCTGTGTATCATTGAAAATACATTATAATATAACGTAATATGCAGTGTATCATTGAAAATACCATGTAATATAACGTAATATGCAGTGTATCATTGAAAATACCTTATAATATAACGTAATATGCAGTGTATCATTGAAAATACCTTATAATATAACGTAATATGCAGTGTATCATTGAAAATACCATGTAATATAACGTAATATGCAGTGTATCATTGAAAATACCTTATAATATAACGTAATATGCAGTGTATCATTGAAAATACCTTATAATATAACGTAATATGCAGTGTATCATTGAAAATACCTTATAATATAACGTAATATGCAGTGTATCATTGAAAATACCTTATAATATAACGTAATATGTAGTGTATCATTGAAAATACCTTATAATATGTCGTAGTTTATCATTGAAAATACCTTATAATATAACGTATTATGCAGTGTATCATTGAAAATACCTTCTAATATAACGTAATATGCAGTGTATCATTGAAAATACCTTATAATATAACGTAATATGCAGTGTATCATTGAAAATACCTTATAATATAACGAAATATGCAGTGTATCATTGAAAATACCTTACGATATAACGTAATATGCAGTGTATCATTGAAAATACCTTACGATATATCGTAGTATGCAGTGTACCATTGAAAATACCTTCTAATATATCGTAGTTTATCATTGAAAATACCTTATAATATAACGTAATATGCAGTGTATCATTGAAAATACCTTATAATATAACGTAATATGCTGTGTATCATTGAAAATACATTATAATATAACGTAATATGCAGTGTATCATTGAAAATACCTTACGATATATCGTAGTATGCAGTGTATCATTTAAAATACCTTAAAATATAACGTAATATGCTGTGTATCATTGAAAATACCTTATAATATAACGTAATATGCAGTGTATCATTGAAAATACCTTATAATATAACGTAATATGCAGTGTATCATTGAAAATACCTTACGATATATCGTAGTATGCAGTGTATCATTGAAAATACCTTAAAATATAACGTAATATGCTGTGTATCATTGAAAATACCATGTAATATAACGTAATATACAGTGTATCATTGAAAATACCTTATAATATAACGTAATATGCAGTGTAACATTGAAAGTACCTTATAATATAACGTAATATGCAGTGTATCATTGAAAATACCTTATAATATAACGTAATATGCAGTGTATCATTGAAAATACCATGTAATATAACGTAATATGCAGTGTATCATTGAAAATACCTTATAATATAACGTAATATGCAGTGTATCAGTGAAAATACCTTATAATATATCGTTATTTGTAGTATATCATTGAAAATACCTTATAATATATAGTAGTTTATCATTGAAAATACCTTCTAATATAACGTAATATGCAGTTTATCATTGAAAATACCTTATAATATAACGTAATATGCAGTGTATCATTGAAAATACCTTATAATATAACGTAATATGCAGTGTATCATTGAAAATACCATATAATATAACGTAATATGCAGTGTATCATTGAAAATACCTTATAATATAACGTAATATGCAGTGTAACATAGAAAATACCATGTAATATAACGTAATATACAGTGTATCATTGAAAATACCTTATAATATAACGTAATATGCAGTGTATCATTGAAAATACCTTCTAATATGTCGTAGTTTATAATTGAAAATACCTTATAATATAACGTATTATGCAGTGTATCATTGAAAATACCTTCTAATATAACGTAATATGCAGTGTATCATTGAAAATACCTTATAATATAACGTAATATGCAGTGTATCATTGAAAATACCTTATAATATAACGAAATATGCAGTGTATCATTGAAAATACCTTACGATATAACGTAATATGCAGTGTATCATTGAAAATACCTTACGATATATCGTAGTATGCAGTGTATCATTGAAAATACCTTCTAATATATCGTAGTTTATCATTGAAAATACCTTATAATATAACGTAATATGCAGTGTATCATTGAAAATACCTTATAATATAACGTAATATGCAGTGTGTCATTGAAAATAACTTATAATATAACGTAGTTTATCATTGAAAATACCTTATAATATAACGTAATATGCAGTGTATCATTGAAAATACCTTATAATATAACGTAATATGCTGTGTATCATTGAAAATACATTATAATATAACGTAATATGCAGTGTATCATTGAAAATACATTATAATATAACGTAATATGCAGTGTATCATTGAATATACCTTATAATATAACGTAATATGCAGTGTATCATTGAAAATACCTTCTAATATAACGTAATATGCAGTGTATCATTGAAAATACCTTATAATATAACGTAATATGCAGTGTATCATTGAAAATACCTTATAATATAACGTAATATGCAGTGTATCATTGAAAATACCTTACGATATATCGTAGTATGCAGTGTATCATTGAAAATACCTTAAAATATAACGTAATATGCTGTGTATCATTGAAAATACCATGTAATATAACGTAATATACAGTGTATTATTGAAAATACCTTATAATATAACGTAATATGCAGTGTATCATTGAAAATACCTTATAATATAAAGTAATATGCAGTGTATCATTGAAAATACCTTACGATATATCGTAGTATGCAGTGTATCATTGAAAATACCTTAAAATATAACGTAATATGCTGTGTATCATTGAAAATACCATGTAATATAACGTAATATACAGTGTATTATTGAAAATACCTTATAATATAACGTAATATGCAGTGTATCATTGAAAATACCTTATAATATAACGTAATATGCAGTGTATCATTGAAAATACCTTATAATATGTCGTAGTTTATCATTGAAAATACCTTATAATATAACGTATTATGCAGTGTATCATTGAAAATACCTTATAATATAACGTAATATGCAGTGTATCATTGAAAATACCTTATAATATAACGTAATATGCAGTGTATCATTGAAAATACCTTACGATATATCGTAGTATGCAGTGTACCATTGAAAATACCTTCTAATATATCGTAGTTTATCATTGAAAATACCTTATAATATAACGTAATATGCAGTTTATCATTGAAAATACCTTATAATATAACGTAATATGCTGTGTATCATTGAAAATACATTATAATATAACGTAATATGCAGTGTATCATTGAAAATACCATGTAATATAACGTAATATGCAGTGTATCATTGAAAATACCTTATAATATAACGTAATATGCAGTGTATCAGTGAAAATACCTTATAATATATCGTTATTTGTAGTGTATCATTGAAAATACCTTATAATATATAGTAGTTTATCATTGAAAATACCTTATAATATAACGTAATATGCAGTGTAACATAGAAAATACCATGTAATATAACGTAATATACAGTGTATCATTGAAAATACCTTATAATATAACGTAATATGCAGTGTATCATTGAAAATACCTTATAATATAACGTAATATGCAGTGTATCATTGAAAATACCTTATAATATAACGTAATATGCAGTGTATCATTGAAAATACCTTATAATATAACGTAATATGCAGTGTATCATTGAAAATACCTTACGATATTTCGTAGTATGCAGTGTATCATTGAAAATACCTTCTAATATATCGTAGTTTATCATTGAAAATACCTTATAATATAACGTAATATGCAGTGTATCATTGAAAATACCTTATAATATAACGTAATATGCAGTGTATCATTGAAAATACCATGTAATATAACGTAATATGCAGTGTATCATTGAAAATACCTTATTATATAACGTAATATGCAGTGTAACATAGAAAATACCATGTAATATAACGTAATATACAGTGTATCATTGAAAATACCTTATAATATAACGTAATATGCAGTGTATCATTGATAATACCTTATAATATAACGTAATATGCAGTGTATCATTGAAAATACATTATAATATAACGTAATATGCAGTGTAACATAGAAAATACCATGTAATATAACGTAATATACAGTGTATCATTGAAAATACCTTATAATATAACGTAATATGCAGTGTATCATTGATAATACCTTATAATATAACGTAATATGCAGTGTATCATTGAAAATACCTTATAATATAACGTAATATGCAGTGTATCATTGAAAATACCTTATAATATAACGTAATATGCAGTGTATCATTGAAAATACCTTATAATATAACGTAATATGCAGTGTATCATTGAAAATACCTTATAATATAACGTAATATGCAGTGTATCATTGAAAATACCATGTAATATAACGTAATATGCAGTGTATCATTGAAAATACCTTATAATATAACGTAATATGCAGTGTATCATTGAAAATACCTTATAATATAACGTAATATGCAGTGTAACATAGAAAATACCATGTAATATAACGTAATATACAGTGTATCATTGAAAATACCTTATAATATAACGTAATATGCAGTGTATCATTGATAATACCTTATAATATAAACTAATATGATGTGTATCATTGAAAATACATTATAATATAACGTAATATGCAGTGTATCATTGAAAATACATTATAATATAACGTAATATGCAGTGTATCATTGAAAATACATTATAATATAACGTAATATGCTGTGTATCATTGAAAATACATTATAATATAACGTAATATGCAGTGTATCATTGAAAATACCTTATAATGTAACGTAATATGCAGTGTATCATTGAAAATACCTTATAATATAACGTAATATGCAGTGTGTCATTGAAAATACCTTATAATGTAACGTAATATTCAGTGTATCATTGAAAATACCTTATAATATAACGTAATATGCAGTGTATCATTGAAAATACCTTATAATATAACGTAATATGCAGTGTATCATTGAAAATACCTTACGATATATCGTAGTATGCAGTGTATCATTGAAAATACCTTCTAATATGTCGAAGTTTATCATTGAAAATACCTTCTAATATGTCGTAGTTTATCATTGAAAATACCTTATAATATAACGTATTATGCAGTGTATCATTGAAAATACCTTCTAATATAACGTAATATGCAGTGTATCATTGAAAATACCTTATAATATAACGTAATATGCAGTGTATCATTGAAAATACCTTATAATATAACGAAATATGCAGTGTATCATTGAAAATACCTTACGATATAACGTAATATGCAGTGTATCAATGAAAATACCTTACGATATATCGTAGTATGCAGTGTATCATTGAAAATACCTTCTAATATATCGTAGTTTATCATTGAAAATACCTTATAATATAACGTAATATGCAGTCTATCATTGAAAATACCTTATAATATAACGTAATATGCAGTGTATCATTGAAAATACCTTCTAATATAACGTAATATGCAGTGTATCATTGAAAATACATTATAATATAACGTAATATGCAGTGTATCATTGAAAATACCTTATAATATAACGTAATATGCAGTGTATCATTGAAAATACCTTACGATATATCGTAGTATGCAGTGTATCATTGAAAATACCTTAAAATATAACGTAATATGCTGTGTATCATTGAAAATACCATGTAATATAACGTAATATACAGTGTATTATTGAAAATACCTTATAATATAACGTAATATGCAGTGTATCATTGAAAATACCTTATAATATAACGTAATATGCAGTGTATCATTGAAAATACCTTACGATATATTGTAGTATGCAGTGTATCATTGAAAATACCTTAAAATATAACGTAATATGCTGTGTATCATTGAAAATACCATGTAATATAACGTAATATACAGTGTATTATTGAAAATACCTTATAATATAACGTAATATGCAGTGTATTATTGAAAATACCTTATAATATAACGTAATATGTAGTGTATCATTGAAAATACCTTATAATATGTCGTAGTTTATCATTGAAAATACCTTATAATATAACGTATTATGCAGTGTATCATTGAAAATACCTTCTAATATAACGTAATATGCAGTGTATCATTGAAAATACCTTATAATATAACGTAATATGCAGTGTATCATTGAAAATACCTTATAATATAACGAAATATGCAGTGTATCATTGAAAATACCTTACGATATAACGTAATATGCAGTGTATCATTGAAAATACCTTACGATATATCGTAGTATGCAGTGTACCATTGAAAATACCTTCTAATATATCGTAGTTTATCATTGAAAATACCTTATAATATAACGTAATATGCAGTGTATCATTGAAAATACCTTATAATATAACGTAATATGCTGTGTATCATTGAAAATACATTATAATATAACGTAATATGCAGTGTATCATAGAAAATACCTTACGATATATCGTAGTATGCAGTGTATCATTGAAAATACCTTAAAATATAACGTAATATGCTGTGTATCATTGAAAATACCATGTAATATAACGTAATATACAGTGTATTATTGAAAATACCTTATAATATAACGTAATATGCAGTGTATCATTGAAAATACCTTATAATATAACGTAATATGCAGTGTATCATTGAAAATACCTTATAATATAACGTAATATGCAGTGTATCATTGAAAATACCTTATAATATAACGTAATATGCAGTGTATCATTGAAAATACCTTACGATATATTGTAGTATGCAGTGTATCATTGAAAATACCTTAAAATATAACGTAATATGCTGTGTATCATTGAAAATACCATGTAATATAACGTAATATACAGTGTATTATTGAAAATACCTTATAATATAACGTAATATGCAGTGTATTATTGAAAATACCTTATAATATAACGTAATATGTAGTGTATCATTGAAAATACCTTATAATATGTCGTAGTTTATCATTGAAAATACCTTATAATATAACGTATTATGCAGTGTATCATTGAAAATACCTTCTAATATAACGTAATATGCAGTGTATCATTGAAAATACCTTATAATATAACGTAATATGCAGTGTATCATTGAAAATACCTTATAATATAACGAAATATGCAGTGTATCATTGAAAATACCTTACGATATAACGTAATATGCAGTGTATCATTGAAAATACCTTACGATATATCGTAGTATGCAGTGTACCATTGAAAATACCTTCTAATATATCGTAGTTTATCATTGAAAATACCTTATAATATAACGTAATATGCAGTGTATCATTGAAAATACCTTATAATATAACGTAATATGCTGTGTATCATTGAAAATACATTATAATATAACGTAATATGCAGTGTATCATAGAAAATACCTTACGATATATCGTAGTATGCAGTGTATCATTGAAAATACCTTAAAATATAACGTAATATGCTGTGTATCATTGAAAATACCATGTAATATAACGTAATATACAGTGTATTATTGAAAATACCTTATAATATAACGTAATATGCAGTGTATCATTGAAAATACCTTATAATATAACGTAATATGCAGTGTATCATTGAAAATACCTTATAATATAACGTAATATGCAGTGTATCATTGAAAATACCTTATAATATAACGTAATATGCAGTGTATCATTGAAAATACCTTATAATATAACGTAATATGCAGTGTATCATTGAAAATACCTTATAATATAACGTAATATGCAGTGTATCATTGAAAATACCTTATAATATAACGTAATATGCAGTGTATCATTGAAAATACCATGTAATATAACGTAATATGCAGTGTATCATTGAAAATACCTTATAATATAACGTAATATGCAGTGTATCATTGAAAATACCTTATAATATAACGTAATATGCAGTGTATCATTGAAAATACCTTATAATATAACGTAATATGCAGTGTATCATTGAAAATACCTTATAATATAACGTAATATGTAGTGTATCATTGAAAATACCTTATAATATGTCGTAGTTTATCATTGAAAATACCTTATAATATAACGTATTATGCAGTGTATCATTGAAAATACCTTCTAATATAACGTAATATGCAGTGTATCATTGAAAATACCTTATAATATAACGTAATATGCAGTGTATCATTGAAAATACCTTATAATATAACGAAATATGCAGTGTATCATTGAAAATACCTTACGATATAACGTAATATGCAGTGTATCATTGAAAATACCTTACGATATATCGTAGTATGCAGTGTACCATTGAAAATACCTTCTAATATATCGTAGTTTATCATTGAAAATACCTTATAATATAACGTAATATGCAGTGTATCATTGAAAATACCTTATAATATAACGTAATATGCTGTGTATCATTGAAAATACATTATAATATAACGTAATATGCAGTGTATCATTGAAAATACCTTACGATATATCGTAGTATGCAGTGTATCATTGAAAATACCTTAAAATATAACGTAATATGCTGTGTATCATTGAAAATACCATGTAATATAACGTAATATACAGTGTATTATTGAAAATACCTTATAATATAACGTAATATGCAGTGTATCATTGAAAATACCTTATAATATAACGTAATATGCAGTGTATCATTGAAAATACCTTATAATATAACGTAATATGCAGTGTATCATTGAAAATACCTTATAATATAACGTAATATGCAGTGTATCATTGAAAATACCTTATAATATAACGTAATATGCTGTGTATCATTGAAAATACATTATAATATAACGTAATATGCTGTGTATCATTGAAAATACCATGTAATATAACGTAATATACAGTGTATCATTGAAAATACCTTATAATATAACGTAATATGCAGTGTATCATTGAAAATACCTTACGATATTTCGTAGTATGCAGTGTATCATTGAAAATACCTTCTAATATATCGTAGTTTATCATTGAAAATACCTTATAATATAACGTAATATGCAGTGTATCATTGAAAATACCTTATAATATAACGTAATATGCAGTGTATCATTGAAAATACCATGTAATATAACGTAATATGCAGTGTATCATTGAAAATACCTTATAATATAACGTAATATGCAGTGTAACATAGAAAATACCATGTAATATAACGTAATATACAGTGTATCATTGAAAATACCTTATAATATAACGTAATATGCAGTGTATCATTGATAATACCTTATAATATAACGTAATATGCTGTGTATCATTGAAAATACATTATAATATAACGTAATATGCTGTGTATCATTGAAAATACCATGTAATATAACGTAATATACAGTGTATCATTGAAAATACCTTATAATATAACGTAATATGCAGTGTATCATTGAAAATACCTTACGATATTTCGTAGTATGCAGTGTATCATTGAAAATACCTTCTAATATATCGTAGTTTATCATTGAAAATACCTTATAATATAACGTAATATGCAGTGTGTCATTGAAAATACCTTATAATGTAACGTAATATGCAGTGTATCATTGAAAATACCTTACGATATAACGTAATATGCAGTGTATCATTGAAAGTACCTTATATCATATCGTAATATGCAGTGTATCATTGAAAATACCTTATAATATAACGTAATATGCAGTGTATCATTGAAAATACCTTATAATATAACGTAATATGCTGTGTATCATTGACAATACCTTATAATATAACGTAATATGCAGTGTGTCATTGAAAATACCTTATAATATAACGTAATATGCAGTGTATCATTGAAAATACCTTATAATATAACGTAATATGCTGTGTATCATTGAAAATACCTTCTAATATAACGTAATATGCAGTGTATCATTGAAAATACCTTATAATATAACGTAATATGCAGTGTATCATTGAAAATACCTTATAATATAACGTAATATGCAGTGTATCATTGAAAATACCTTATAATATAACGTAATATGCAGTGTATCATTGAAAATACCTTACGATATTTCGTAGTATGCAGTGTCTCATTGAAAATACCTTCTAATATATCGTAGTTTATCATTGAAAATACCTTATAATATAACGTAATATGCAGTGTATCCTTGAAAATACCTTATAATATAACGTAATATGCAGTGTATCATTGAAAATACCATGTAATATAACGTAATATGCTGTGTATCATTGAAAATACATTATAATATAACGTAATATGCAGTGTATCATTGAAAATACATTATAATATAACGTAATATGCTGTGTATCATTGAAAATACATTATAATATAACGTAATATGCAGTGTATCATTGAAAATACATTATAATATAACGTAATATGCTGTGTATCATTGAAAATACCATGTAATATAACGTAATATACAGTGTATCATTGAAAATACCTTATAAGATAACGTAATATGCAGTGTATCATTGAAAATACCTTATAATATAACGTAATATGCAGTGTATCATTGAAAATACCTTATAATATAACGTAATATGCAGTGTATCATTGAAAATACCTTATAATATAACGTAATATGCAGTGTATCATTGAAAATTACTTACGATATTTCGTAGTATGCAGTGTATCATTGAAAATACCTTCTAATATATCGTAGTTTATCATTGAAAATACCTTATAATATAACGTAATATGCAGTGTATCATTGAAAATACCTTATAATATAACGTAATATGCAGTGTATCATTGAAAATACCATGTAATATAACGTAATATGCAGTGTATCATTGAAAATACCTTATAATATAACTTAATATGCAGTGTATCAGTGAAAATACCTTATAATATATCGTTATTTGTAGTGTATCATTGAAAATACCTTATAATATATAGTAGTTTATCATTGAAAATACCTTATAATATAACGTAATATGCAGTGTAACATAGAAAATACCATGTAATATAACGTAATATACAGTGTATCATTGAAAATACCTTATAATATAACGTAATATGCAGTGTATCATTGAAAATACCTTATAATATAACGTAATATGCAGTGTATCATTGAAAATACCTTATAATATAACGTAATATGCAGTGTATCATTGAAAATACCTTATAATATAACGTAATATGCAGTGTATCATTGAAAATACCTTAGGATATTTCGTAGTATGCAGTGTATCATTGAAAATACCTTCTAATATATCGTAGTTTATCATTGAAAATACCTTATAATATAACGTAATATGCAGTGTATCATTGAAAATACCTTATAATATAACGTAATATGCAGTGTATCATTGAAAATACCATGTAATATAACGTAATATGCAGTGTATCATTGAAAATACCTTATAATATAACGTAATATGCAGTGTAACATAGAAAATACCATGTAATATAACGTAATATACAGTGTATCATTGAAAATACCTTATAATATAACGTAATATGCAGTGTATCATTGATAATACCTTATAATATAACGTAATATGCTGTGTATCATTGAAAATACATTATAATATAACGTAATATGCAGTGTATCATTGAAAATACATTATAATATAACGTCATATGCAGTGTATCATTGAAAATACATTATAATATAACGTAATATGCTGTGTATCATTGAAAATACATTATAATATAACGTAATATGCAGTGTATCATTGAAAATACATTATAATATAACGTAATATGCTGTGTATCATTGAAAATACCATGTAATATAACGTAATATACAGTGTATCATTGAAAATACCTTATAATATAACGTAATATGCAGTGTATCATTGAAAATACCTTACGATATTTCGTAGTATGCAGTGTATCATTGAAAATACCTTCTAATATATCGTAGTTTATCATTGAAAATACCTTATAATATAACGTAATATGCAGTGTATCATTGAAAATACCTTATAATTTAACGTAATATGCAGTGTATCATTGAAAATACCATGTAATATAACGTAATATGCAGTGTATCATTGAAAATACCTTATAATATAACGTAATATGCAGTGTAACATAGAAAATACCATGTAATATAACGTAATATACAGTGTATCATTGAAAATACCTTATAATATAACGTAATATGCAGTGTATCATTGATAATACCTTATAATATAACGTAATATGCTGTGTATCATTGAAAATACATTATAATATAACGTAATATGCAGTGTATCATTGAAAATACATTATAATATAACGTAATATGCTGTGTATCATTGAAAATACATTATAATATAACGTAATATGCAGTGTATCATTGAAAATACCTTATAATGTAACGTAATATGCAGTGTATCATTGAAAATACCTTATAATATAACGTAATATGCCGTGTATCATTGAAAATACCTTATAATATAACGTAATATGCAGTGTATCATTGAAAATACCTTATAATATATCGTAGTTTATCATTGAAAATACCTTTTAATATAACGTAATATGCAGTGTATCATTGAAAATACCTTATAATATAACGTAATATGCAGTGTGTCATTGAAAATACCTTATAATGTAACGTAATATGCAGTGTATCATTGAAAATACCTTATAATATAACGTAATATGCAGTGTATCATTGAAAATACCTTATAATATAACGTAATATGCAGTGTATCATTGAAAATGCCTTACGATATAACGTAATATGCAGTGTATCATTGAAAGTACCTTATATCATATCGTAATATGCAGTGTATCATTGAAAATACCTTATAATATAACGTAATATGCAGTGTATCATTGAAAATACCTTATAATATAACGTAATATGCTGTGTATCATTGACAATACCTTATAATATAACGTAATATGCAGTGTGTCATTGAAAATACCTTATAATATAACGTAATATGCAGTGTATCATTGAAAATACCTTGTAATATAACGTAATATGCTGTGTATCATTGAAAATACATTATAATATAACGTAATATGCAGTGTATCATTGAAAATACATTATAATATAACGTAATGTGCAGTGTATCATTGAAAATACCTTCTAATATAACGTAATATGCAGTGTATCATTGAAAATACCTTCTAATATAACGTAATATGCAGTGTATCATTGAAAATACCTTATAATATAACGTAATATGCAGTGTATCATTGAAAATACCTTATAATATAACGTAATATGCAGTGTATCATTGAAAATACCTTATAATATAACGTAATATGCAGTGTATCATTGAAAATACCTTACGATATTTCGTAGTATGCAGTGTCTCATTGAAAATACCTTCTAATATATCGTAGTTTATCATTGAAAATACCTTATAATATAACGTAATATGCAGTGTATCATTGAAAATACCTTATAATATAACGTAATATGCAGTGTATCATTGAAAATACCATGTAATATAACGTAATATGCAGTGTATCATTGAAAATACCTTATAATATAACGTAATATGCAGTGTAACATAGAAAATACCATGTAATATAACGTAATATACAGTGTATCATTGAAAATACCTTATAATATAACGTAATATGCAGTGTATCATTGATAATACCTTATAATATAACGTAATATGCTGTGTATCATTGAAAATACATTATAATATAACGTAATCTGCAGTGTATCATTGAAAATACCATGTAATATAACGTAATATGCAGTGTATCATTGAAAATACCTTATAATATAACGTAATATGCAGTGTATCATTGAAAATACCTTATAATATAACGTAATATGCAGTGTATCATTGAAAATACCTTATAATATAACGTAATATGCAGTGTATCATTGAAAATACCTTATAATATAACGTAATATGCAGTGTATCATTGAAAATACCTTACGATATTTCGTAGTATGCAGTGTATCATTGAAAATTCCTTCTAATATATCGTAGTTTATCATTGAAAATACCTTATAATATAACGTAATATGCAGTGTATCATTGAAAATACCTTATAATATAACGTAATATGCAGTGTATCATTGAAAATACCTTACGATATAACGTAATATGCAGTGTATCATTGAAAGTACCTTATATCATATCGTAATATGCAGTGTATCATTGAAAATACCTTATAATATAACGTAATATGCAGTGTATCATTGAAAATACCTTATAATATAACGTAATATGCTGTGTATCATTGAAAATACATTATAATATAACGTAATATGCAGTGTATCATTGAAAATACATTATAATATAACGTAATATGCAGTGTATCATTGAAAATACCTTATAATATAACGTAATATGCAGTGTATCATTGAAAATACCTTCTAATATAACTTAATATGCAGTGTATCATTGAAAATACATTATAATATAACGTAATATGCAGTGTATCATTGAAAATACCTTATAATATAACGTAATATGCTGTGTATCATTGAAAATACATTATAATATAACGTAATATGCAGTGTATCATTGAAAATACATTATAATATAACGTAATATGCAGTGTAACATAGAAAATACCATGTAATATAACGTAATATACAGTGTATCATTGAAAATACCTTATAATATAACGTAATATGCAGTGTATCATTGAAAATACCTTCTAATATGTCGTAGTTTATCATTGAAAATACCTTATAATATAACGTAATATGCAGTGTATCATTGAAAATACCTTATAATATAACGTAATATGCTGTGTATCATTGAAAATACATTATAATATAACGTAATATGCAGTGTATCATTGAAAATACATTATAATATAACGTAATATGCAGTCTATCATTGAAAATACCTTATAATATATCGTAATTTGTAGTGTATCATTGAAAATACCTTATAATATATGGTAATTTGTAGTGTATCAATGAAAATACCTTATAATATAACGTAATATGCAGTGTGTCATTGAAAATACCTTATAATATAACGTAATATGCAGTGTATCATTGAAAATACCTTACGATATTTCGTAGTATGCAGTGTATCATTGAAAATACCTTCTAATATATCGTAGTTTATCATTGAAAATACCTTATAATATAACGTAATATGCAGTGTATCATTGAAAATACCTTATAATATAACGTAATATGCAGTGTATCATTGAAAATACCTTATAATATAACGTAATATGCAGTGTATCATTGAAAATACCATGTAATATAACGTAATATGCAGTGTATCATTGAAAATACCTTATAATATAACGTAATATGCAGTGTATCAGTGAAAATACCTTATAATATATCGTTATTTGTAGTGTATCATTGAAAATACCTTATAATATATAGTAGTTTATCATTGAAAATACCTTATAATATAACGTAATATGCAGTGTAACATAGAAAATACCATGTAATATAACGTAATATACAGTGTATCATTGAAAATACCTTATAATATAACGTAATATGCAGTGTATCATTGAAAATACCTTATAATATAACGTAATATGCAGTGTATCATTGAAAATACCTTATAATATAACGTAATATGCAGTGTATCATTGAAAATACCTTATAATATAACGTAATATGCAGTGTATCATTGAAAATACCTTAGGATATTTCGTAGTATGCAGTGTATCATTGAAAATACCTTCTAATATATCGTAGTTTATCATTGAAAATACCTTATAATATAACGTAATATGCAGTGTATCATTGAAAATACCTTATAATATAACGTAATATGCAGTGTATCATTGAAAATACCATGTAATATAACGTAATATGCAGTGTATCATTGAAAATACCTTATAATATAACGTAATATGCAGTGTAACATAGAAAATACCATGTAATATAACGTAATATACAGTGTATCATTGAAAATACCTTATAATATAACGTAATATGCAGTGTATCATTGATAATACCTTATAATATAACGTAATATGCTGTGTATCATTGAAAATACATTATAATATAACGTAATATGCAGTGTATCATTGAAAATACATTATAATATAACGTCATATGCAGTGTATCATTGAAAATACATTATAATATAACGTAATATGCTGTGTATCATTGAAAATACATTATAATATAACGTAATATGCAGTGTATCATTGAAAATACATTATAATATAACGTAATATGCTGTGTATCATTGAAAATACCATGTAATATAACGTAATATACAGTGTATCATTGAAAATACCTTATAATATAACGTAATATGCAGTGTATCATTGAAAATACCTTACGATATTTCGTAGTATGCAGTGTATCATTGAAAATACCTTCTAATATATCGTAGTTTATCATTGAAAATACCTTATAATATAACGTAATATGCAGTGTATCATTGAAAATACCTTATAATATAACGTAATATGCAGTGTATCATTGAAAATACCATGTAATATAACGTAATATGCAGTGTATCATTGAAAATACCTTATAATATAACGTAATATGCAGTGTAACATAGAAAATACCATGTAATATAACGTAATATACAGTGTATCATTGAAAATACCTTATAATATAACGTAATATGCAGTGTATCATTGATAATACCTTATAATATAACGTAATATGCTGTGTATCATTGAAAATACATTATAATATAACGTAATATGCAGTGTATCATTGAAAATACATTATAATATAACGTAATATGCAGTGTATCATTGAAAATACATTATAATATAACGTAATATGCTGTGTATCATTGAAAATACATTATAATATAACGTAATATGCAGTGTATCATTGAAAATACATTATAATATAACGTAATATGCAGTCTATCATTGAAAATACCTTATAATATATCGTAATTTGTAGTGTATCATTGAAAATACCTTATAATATATGGTAATTTGTAGTGTATCAATGAAAATACCTTATAATATAACGTAATATGCAGTGTGTCATTGAAAATACCTTATAATATAACGTAATATGCAGTGTATCATTGAAAATACCTTACGATATTTCGTAGTATGCAGTGTATCATTGAAAATACCTTCTAATATATCGTAGTTTATCATTGAAAATACCTTATAATATAACGTAATATGCAGTGTATCATTGAAAATACCTTATAATATAACGTAATATGCAGTGTATCATTGAAAATACCATGTAATATAACGTAATATGCAGTGTATCATTGAAAATACCTTATAATATAACGTAATATGCAGTGTAACATAGAAAATACCATGTAATATAACGTAATATACAGTGTATCATTGAAAATACCTTATAATATAACGTAATATGCAGTGTATCATTGATAATACCTTATAATATAACGTAATATGCTGTGTATCATTGAAAATACCTTATAATATAACGTAATATGCAGTGTATCATTGAAAATACCTTCTAATATATCGTAGTTTATCATTGAAAATACCTTATAATATAACGTAATATGCAGTGTATCATTGAAAATACCTTATAATATAACGTAATATGCAGTGTATCATTGAAAATACCATGTAATATAACGTAATATGCAGTGTATCATTGAAAATACCTTATAATATAACGTAATATGCAGTGTATCAGTGAAAATACCTTATAATATATCGTTATTTGTAGTGTATCATTGAAAATACCTTATAATATATAGTAGTTTATCATTGAAAATACCTTATAATATAACGTAATATGCAGTGTAACATAGAAAATACCATGTAATATAACGTAATATACAGTGTATCATTGAAAATACCTTATAATATAACGTAATATGCAGTGTATCATTGAAAATACCTTATAATATAACGTAATATGCAGTGTATCATTGTTAATACCTTATAATATAACGTTATATGCTGTGTATCATTGAAAATACATTATAATATAACGTAATATGCAGTGTATCATTGAAAATACATTATAATATAACGTAATATGCAGTGTATCATTGAAAATACATTATAATATAACGTAATATGCTGTGTATCATTGAAAATACATTATAATATAACGTAATATGCAGTATATCATTGAAAATACCTTATAATGTAACGTAATATGCAGTGTATCATTGAAAATACCTTATAATATAACGTAATATGCAGTGTATCATTGAAAATACCTTATAATATAACGTAATATGCAGTGTATCATTGAAAATACCTTATAATATAACGTAATATGCAGTGTATCATTGAAAATACCTTATAATATAACGTAATATGCAGTGTATCATTGAAAATACCTTACGATATTTCGTAGTATGCAGTGTATCATTGAAAATACCTTCTAATATATCGTAGTTTATCATTGAAAATACCTTATAATATAACGTAATATGCAGTGTATCATTGAAAATACCTTATAATATAACGTAATATGCAGTGTATCATTGAAAATACCATGTAATATAACGTAATATGCAGTGTATCATTGAAAATACCTTATAATATAACGTAATATGCAGTGTATCAGTGAAAATACCTTATAATATATCGTTATTTGTAGTGTATCATTGAAAATACCTTATAATATATAGTAGTTTATCATTGAAAATACCTTATAATATAACGTAATATGCAGTGTAACATAGAAAATACCATGTAATATAACGTAATATACAGTGTATCATTGAAAATACCTTATAATATAACGTAATATGCAGTGTATCATTGAAAATACCTTATAATATAACGTAATATGCAGTGTATCATTGAAAATACCTTATAATATAACGTAATATGCAGTGTATCATTGAAAATACCTTATAATATAACGTAATATGCAGTGTATCATTGAAAATACCTTAGGATATTTCGTAGTATGCAGTGTATCATTGAAAATACCTTCTAATATATCGTAGTTTATCATTGAAAATACCTTATAATATAACGTAATATGCAGTGTATCATTGAAAATACCTTATAATATAACGTAATATGCAGTGTATCATTGAAAATACCATGTAATATAACGTAATATGCAGTGTATCATTGAAAATACCTTATAATATAACGTAATATGCAGTGTAACATAGAAAATACCATGTAATATAACGTAATATACAGTGTATCATTGAAAATACCTTATAATATAACGTAATATGCAGTGTATCATTGATAATACCTTATAATATAACGTAATATGCTGTGTATCATTGAAAATACATTATAATATAACGTAATATGCAGTGTATCATTGAAAATACATTATAATATAACGTCATATGCAGTGTATCATTGAAAATACATTATAATATAACGTAATATGCTGTGTATCATTGAAAATACATTATAATATAACGTAATATGCAGTGTATCATTGAAAATACATTATAATATAACGTAATATGCTGTGTATCATTGAAAATACCATGTAATATAACGTAATATACAGTGTATCATTGAAAATACCTTATAATATAACGTAATATGCAGTGTATCATTGAAAATACCTTACGATATTTCGTAGTATGCAGTGTATCATTGAAAATACCTTCTAATATATCGTAGTTTATCATTGAAAATACCTTATAATATAACGTAATATGCAGTGTATCATTGAAAATACCTTATAATATATCGTAGTTTATCATTGAAAATACCTTTTAATATAACGTAATATGCAGTGTATCATTGAAAATACCTTATAATATAACGTAATATGCAGTGTGTCATTGAAAATACCTTATAATGTAACGTAATATGCAGTGTATCATTGAAAATACCTTATAATATAACGTAATATGCAGTGTATCATTGAAAATACCTTATAATATAACGTAATATGCAGTGTATCATTGAAAATACCTTACGATATAACGTAATATGCAGTGTATCATTGAAAGTACCTTATATCATATCGTAATATGCAGTGTATCATTGAAAATACCTTATAATATAACGTAATATGCAGTGTATCATTGAAAATACCTTATAATATAACGTAATATGCAGTGTATCATTGAAAATACCTTATAATATAACGTAATATGCAGTGTATCATTGAAAATACCTTATAATATAACGTAATATGCAGTGTATCATTGATAATACCTTATAATATAACGTAATATGCTGTGTATCATTGAAAATACATTATAATATAACGTAATATGCAGTGTATCATTGAAAATACATTATAATATAACGTAATATGCAGTGTATCATTGAAAATACCATGTAATATAACGTAATATGCAGTGTATCATTGAAAATACCTTATAATATAACGTAATATGCAGTGTAACATAGAAAATACCATGTAATATAACGTAATATACAGTGTATCATTGAAAATACCTTATAATATAACGTAATATGCAGTGTATCATTGATAATACCTTATAATATAACGTAATATGCTGTGTATCATTGAAAATACATTATAATATAACGTAATATGCAGTGTATCATTGAAAATACATTATAATATAACGTCATATGCAGTGTATCATTGAAAATACATTATAATATAACGTAATATGCTGTGTATCATTGAAAATACATTATAATATAACGTAATATGCAGTGTATCATTGAAAATACATTATAATATAACGTAATATGCTGTGTATCATTGAAAATACCATGTAATATAACGTAATATGCAGTGTATCATTGAAAATACCTTATAATATAACGTAATATGCAGTGTATCATTGAAAATACCTTACGATATTTCGTAGTATGCAGTGTATCATTGAAAATACCTTCTAATATATCGTAGTTTATCATTGAAAATACCTTATAATATAACGTAATATGCAGTGTATCATTGAAAATACCTTATAATATAACGTAATATGCAGTGTATCATTGAAAATACCTTATAATATAACGTAATATGCAGTGTAACATAGAAAATACCATGTAATATAACGTAATATACAGTGTATCATTGAAAATACCTTATAATATAACGTAATATGCAGTGTATCATTGATAATACCTTATAATATAACGTAATATGCTGTGTATCATTGAAAATACATTATAATATAACGTAATATGCAGTGTATCATTGAAAATACATTATAATATAACGTAATATGCAGTGTATCATTGAAAATACATTATAATATAACGTAATATGCTGTGTATCATTGAAAATACATTATAATATAACGTAATATGCAGTGTATCATTGAAAATACCTTATAATGTAACGTAATATGCAGTGTATCATTGAAAATACCTTATAATATAACATAATATGCAGTGTATCATTGAAAATACCTTATAATATAACGTAATATGCAGTGTATCATTGAAAATACCTTACGATATAACGTAATATGCAGTGTATCATTGAAAATACCTTATAATATAACGTAATATGCCGTGTATCATTGAAAATACCTTATAATATAACGTAATATGCAGTGTATCATTGAAAATACCTTATAATATATCGTAGTTTATCATTGAAAATACCTTTTAATATAACGTAATATGCAGTGTATCATTGAAAATACCTTATAATATAACGTAATATGCAGTGTGTCATTGAAAATACCTTATAATGTAACGTAATATGCAGTGTATCATTGAAAATACCTTATAATATAACGTAATATGCAGTGTATCATTGAAAATACCTTATAATATAACGTAATATGCAGTGTATCATTGAAAATACCTTACGATATAACGTAATATGCAGTGTATCATTGAAAGTACCTTATATCATATCGTAATATGCAGTGTATCATTGAAAATACCTTATAATATAACGTAATATGCAGTGTATCATTGAAAATACCTTATAATATAACGTAATATGCAGTGTATCATTGAAAATACCTTATAATATAACGTAATATGCAGTGTATCATTGAAAATACCTTATAATATAACGTAATATGCAGTGTATCATTGATAATACCTTATAATATAACGTAATATGCTGTGTATCATTGAAAATACATTATAATATAACGTAATATGCAGTGTATCATTGAAAATACATTATAATATAACGTAATATGCAGTGTATCATTGAAAATACATTATAATATAACGTAATATGCTGTGTATCATTGAAAATACATTATAATATAACGTAATATGCAGTGTATCATTGAAAATACCTTATAATGTAACGTAATATGCAGTGTATCATTGAAAATACCTTATAATATAACGTAATATGCAGTGTATCATTGAAAATACCTTATAATATAACGTAATATGCAGTGTATCATTGAAAATACCTTACGATATAACGTAATATGCAGTGTATCATTGAAAATACCTTATAATATAACGTAATATGCCGTGTATCATTGAAAATACCTTATAATATAACGTAATATGCAGTGTATCATTGAAAATACCTTATAATATATCGTAGTTTATCATTGAAAATACCTTTTAATATAACGTAATATGCAGTGTATCATTGAAAATACCTTATAATATAACGTAATATGCAGTGTGTCATTGAAAATACCTTATAATGTAACGTAATATGCAGTGTATCATTGAAAATACCTTATAATATAACGTAATATGCAGTGTATCATTGAAAATACCTTATAATATAACGTAATATGCAGTGTATCATTGAAAATACCTTATAATATAACGTAATATGCAGTGTATCATTGATAATACCTTATAATATAACGTAATATGCTGTGTATCATTGAAAATACATTATAATATAACGTAATATGCAGTGTATCATTGAAAATACATTATAATATAACGTAATATGCAGTGTATCATTGAAAATACATTATAATATAACGTAATATGCTGTGTATCATTGAAAATACATTATAATATAACGTAATATGCAGTGTATCATTGAAAATACCTTATAATGTAACGTAATATGCAGTGTATCATTGAAAATACCTTATAATATAACGTAATATGCAGTGTATCATTGAAAATACCTTATAATATAACGTAATATGCAGTGTATCATTGAAAATACCTTACGATATAACGTAATATGCAGTGTATCATTGAAAATACCTTATAATATAACGTAATATGCAGTGTATCATTGAAAATACCTTACGATATAACGTAATATGCAGTGTATCATTGAAAATACCTTATAATATAACGTAATATGCCGTGTATCATTGAAAATACCTTATAATATAACGTAATATGCAGTGTATCATTGAAAATACCTTATAATATATCGTAGTTTATCATTGAAAATACCTTTTAATATAACGTAATATGCAGTGTATCATTGAAAATACCTTATAATATAACGTAATATGCAGTGTGTCATTGAAAATACCTTATAATGTAACGTAATATGCAGTGTATCATTGAAAATACCTTATAATATAACGTAATATGCAGTGTATCATTGAAAATACCTTATAATATAACGTAATATGCAGTGTATCATTGAAAATACCTTACGATATAACGTAATATGCAGTGTATCATTGAAAGTACCTTATATCATATCGTAATATGCAGTGTATCATTGAAAATACCTTATAATATAACGTAATATGCAGTGTATCATTGAAAATACCTTATAATATAACGTAATATGCAGTGTATCATTGAAAATACCTTATAATATAACGTAATATGCAGTGTATCATTGAAAATACCTTATAATATAACGTAATATGCAGTGTATCATTGATAATACCTTATAATATAACGTAATATGCTGTGTATCATTGAAAATACATTATAATATAACGTAATATGCAGTGTATCATTGAAAATACATTATAATATAACGTAATATGCAGTGTATCATTGAAAATACCTTATAATATAACGTAATATGCAGTGTATCATTGAAAATACCTTATAATATAACGTAATATGCAGTGTATCATTGAAAATACCTTATAATATAACGTAATATGCAGTGTATCATTGATAATACCTTATAATATAACGTAATATGCTGTGTATCATTGAAAATACATTATAATATAACGTAATATGCAGTGTATCATTGAAAATACCTTATAATATAACGTAATATGCAGTGTGTCATTGAAAATACCTTATAATGTAACGTAATATGCAGTGTATCATTGAAAATACCTTATAATATAACGTAATATGCAGTGTATCATTGAAAATACCTTATAATATAACGTAATATGCAGTGTATCATTGAAAATACCTTACGATATAACGTAATATGCAGTGTATCATTGAAAGTACCTTATATCATATCGTAATATGCAGTGTATCATTGAAAATACCTTATAATATAACGTAATATGCAGTGTATCATTGAAAATACCTTATAATATAACGTAATATGCTGTGTATCATTGACAATACTTTATAATATAACGTAATATGCAGTGTGTCATTGAAAATACCTTATAATATAACGTAATATGCAGTGTATCATTGAAAATACCTTGTAATATAACGTAATATGCTGTGTATCATTGAAAATACATTATAATATAACGTAATATGCAGTGTATCATTGAAAATACATTATAATATAACGTAATGTGCAGTGTATCATTGAAAATACCTTCTAATATAACGTAATATGCAGTGTATCATTGAAAATACCTTCTAATATAACGTAATATGCAGTGTATCATTGAAAATACCTTATAATATAACGTAATATGCAGTGTATCATTGAAAATACCTTATAATATAACGTAATATGCAGTGTATCATTGAAAATACCTTATAATATAACGTAATATGCAGTGTATCATTGAAAATACCTTACGATATTTCGTAGTATGCAGTGTCTCATTGAAAATACCTTCTAATATATCGTAGTTTATCATTGAAAATACCTTATAATATAACGTAATATGCAGTGTATCATTGAAAATACCTTATAATATAACGTAATATGCAGTGTATCATTGAAAATACCATGTAATATAACGTAATATGCAGTGTATCATTGAAAATACCTTATAATATAACGTAATATGCAGTGTAACATAGAAAATACCATGTAATATAACGTAATATACAGTGTATCATTGAAAATACCTTATAATATAACGTAATATGCAGTGTATCATTGATAATACCTTATAATATAACGTAATATGCTGTGTATCATTGAAAATACATTATAATATAACGTAATATGCAGTGTATCATTGAAAATACATTATAATATAACGTAATATGCAGTGTATCATTGAAAATACACTATAATATAACGTAATATGCTGTGTATCATTGAAAATACATTATAATATAACGTAATATGCAGTGTATCATTGAAAATACATTATAATATAACGTAATATGCTGTGTATCATTGAAAATACCATGTAATATAACGTAATATACAGTGTATCATTGAAAATACCTTATAAGATAACGTAATATGCAGTGTATCATTGAAAATACCTTATAATATAACGTAATATGCAGTGTATCATTGAAAATACCTTATAATATAACGTAATATGCAGTGTATCATTGAAAATACCTTATAATATAACGTAATATGCAGTGTATCATTGAAAATACCATGTAATATAACGTAATATGCAGTGTATCATTGAAAATACCTTATAATATAACGTAATATGCAGTGTAACATAGAAAATACCATGTAATATAACGTAATATACAGTGTATCATTGAACATACCTTATAATATAACGTAATATGCAGTGTATCATTGATAATACGTTATAATATAACGTAATATGCTGTGTATCATTGAAAATACATTATAATATAACGTAATATGCAGTGTATCATTGAAAATACATTATAATATAACGTAATATGCAGTGTATCATTGAAAATACATTATAATATAACGTAATATGCTGTGTATCATTGAAAATACATTATAATATAACGTAATATGCAGTGTATCATTGAAAATACCTTATAATGTAACGTAATATGCAGTGTATCATTCAAAATACCTTATAATATAACGTAATATGCAGTGTATCATTGAAAATTCCTTATAATATAACGTAATATGCAGTGTATCATTGAAAATACCTTACGATATAACGTAATATGCAGTGTACCATTGAAAATACCTTATAATATAACGTAATATGCCGTGTATCATTGAAAATACCTTATAATATAACGTAATATGCAGTGTATCATTGAAAATACCTTATAATATATCGTAGTTTATCATTGAAAATACCTTTTAATATAACGTAATATGCAGTGTATCATTGAAAATACCTTATACTATAACGTATTATGCTGTGTATCATTGAAAATACCTTACGAAATAACGTAATATGCAGTGTATCATTGAAAATACATTATAATATAACGTAATATGCAGTGTGTCATTGAAAATACCTTATAATGTAACGTAATATGCAGTGTCACGTCGCTTCCTTTCTCGCGAACGAGGAAGGAACCGCACACGGGAAATTACGGCTTGAAGACCGGGCCACGCTCGGTCGCGCGACACGTGGTCCTCCCGGGACAAACAATCGTTCACGGAATCGAATCGGAGTAACTATCAAGATGGCTAATACGAAATCCGGGCGCCAGACACGACAAGGTGTCACGCGAAAGATTCACGAGACGCGAATTCGGCACGACGATCTCGACTCCGTGAGGACTGCGCGATAACCTGGGATAGCCGCGAACAAGGTCAGGGTTCCACGTGAAGAGAAGGAACGGGGCATTCCCCGCGACAGGAACGTTTCTCGTAGGGAGAATAATTGACGCGGTATTCGGCAATAATGTTCGTTTATTAACGAGATGACAGTAGCGGCCGCCGGTGAACGCCGGCGGCAACAGGAATTTGCCGGCGCGAAGACAATTTCTCTCGGCAGGTGTTCGACCGATCGCGCGTACTTTATTCTTTCGCGTTGAGCTCGACAGTCACAGGATTTCGCGTGAAAATACAAGCCTTTACGGCACGGATTCTGTCGAGCTCCGATGACAGACGCGTAGTTTCGACGTGGACTGGGCGCGGATCACGGCAAAGTCGCGAGAAGGTCGAAATCGGCACGGCGCGTCGTCCCACCGTGGAACGTTTCGAGATAGGCTCGTAATTTACTCGTCGAAAATCGTACGCCCCGAATATTCCGTTCCCCGGACAATCGGCGGCAATACGACCCACGGCCTCGCGTTCCTCTCGGGAGAGCTACTCCTGGTCTTCGGAAACGACGACGGCAACGTGGTACGCGACACGACACAGGAGTTTCGCGAAAACGTCCCGAGCCAACACGAATTGTTCACGCACTTATTTGTTCCAAAAAATCGGATCGGCACTTACCAAACGGCAAAGGATCCCTTCTTACGGGTTCTTCGGTATCACAAATATACTACTCTCTACTGATCGCGGGTTTAGTGGCGGTACTAGTAGCTCTGTCGCGATCTCGTGACCCAGTGACACAATTCGAGCCGGCTCGGTAACGCGGAAGCGAGGCGTCCCCCTCTCCCTCGACTATTTCCTCCTAGGCGGCGCTCGGGCCTATCGCGTGGCTTCTCGCAGCAGGGACAACTATCGTGCCCCTCGGACCCGTGCCTCCGGCAATTTGTCGATTTTCCGGGGCTCCACGGTACGGGGCTGCGAGGGCGGCTAGAGAGGGCGCGAGCCATTCCAGGGTGTTCTTCGTGCATCTCCTGGACGAGAGTCGACGAGGTTGGGCTGTTGTACGTCCCGCATTCTCGATATCCTCGTCGGCCTCTCCGGGTTGGTAAATCCGGACTCGATTCCCTCTCGATCGTCTGGTTCGTCGACGATGCGCTGCGATAGGTGCTCCGAGCGTCTCTTCCAGAGACTCTGCGCCAATCACGGCAGGAAATAGGTACCGGGTTCCTTCTGACTCCGGCTACCCCTGAAACTTCGTGTCGCGCCCAGCGGCGCGACATTCAAACGCGATAATTCCGTTCCGCTGGAACTCGAACGTCCAGGGAGACCGATCGCACAGCCGATTTCGCTTTTAATACCGGCCCGGTCCTTCGCTGAGGGTTCGGCAGGACAGTGGCAAAATCTGCCACGTCACAACTCCTCCCCCCCTGGAAGAGACCGGGACATACCGGTGGCAGTTACCGATCCGACCATTTCGCGGGCTCGGTGGCGATCGCTCTACCTCGGACGTTCCCCGGTGAATCCATTTCGAATGGTAGAGACCAACACAAACCCAACACCAGTAATCCTAGACGAGTACCTAATTCCTTTTACCCTCCTTCATTTCTGCCTTTCCTTTCTTTCGGCGGGACCTGCTGGCGCTATCGGTACCTAATCGAAACGCGGAATAAACGCCACGGAGGGTCTCGCATGGCCCCGGCTCAACGGAGGGGATAAGGGTTAACTGAAGTAGTAGCGTGTAGATACAGGAAAAGAAAAAAACGATATATTTCCCCGCTTAGCGGCATTACAAATGAGTTTAGAAATAAACTAAAAATTACCCCTTCGCCTCTACCGGCAAATAAACTGCTATTTTTTTTTTTCTTTTGCCTCTTGCGGCATTATCCTTATTTTAACTTAGGGGAAAGGTGAGAAAAAGAAATTGAACAAAACTGGCCCGCATTCGGCCTGTATCCGTGGTCGGCGGCATCTTTGGGCGCGGCCCTTATTTGTGGCCTCTCGGGTGGTGTGGTCCTCCAGCCCTCCAGGTCCGCCAACAATCCGGGCACGTTTGGACCGTGTACGACGGTCGGCCGCACCGGTAGCAATACTTTCCTCTACTGGGGGCGGTGCACTCGGTATGCGTGTGCTGGGTGCTGCGGCACCTCCAGCATCCCTGCTCGAGTGCACCCCCCGGTACTTCCTCTCCTCCTTCTTCTGTGTGGGCGGTGCGGTCGCGGTCCCACTTTCCGTTGCCCGCCGCTGCCTTGCCTGTATTTCAGACATCCTTCTTTCGATGGACCCCGGCTTCGCGACGTCTCTCTCTTTGGTGCCTGGGCTCGGCATTGTTCCGGTTTCCGGAGTTTTAGCCGGGCTCGGCACCTTTCCGGGTCCCATTCGTCCGGCCTCGGCCTCCTTCCATTGTTGGGCCAGGCAGCACCCCCGCCCTATTGTTCCTCGGCGCCCCTTCCCCAGGGTGGTCTCAAAGTGTATGGCGGCCGTCGAGATGTACACTCCCTCCTGGGGAGTGTCCGCCTGCCCCTCTTCCCGGGGTCGCGTCGGCTGACGCTCCCGCTCTTCTTGGGGGCCAGGGGGTCGGCAGATGACCACGGCCGCGCCCACCTGGCACCCCTTCCAGACGGAGAGGAAATTCGCAGTTTTCTCCTCCCCCTGCTTCTTTCCTTGAGCTGCTTCCATTTTTCTGTAGATACACGGAAAGGTAAACATGTTTGCTCTACTTTTCTTTCCTTATTGGGTGACCGGGAAGTATGGCTTTAGGTCCGAGATGTGTGCCTTGCCGATATCGGCTCCGTCCTCTGTGGTGAGGCGGTATACCCCTGGGGAGAGTTTTCGCGAGATTATTACTGGACCCATAAACTTTGGGGCCAGTTTTGCCGCTATGTGGTCTGCCGCTGACGATAAAATACGCTGCCGTTTCATTACCTTATCCCCTACGTTATATTCCCTATTTCTCCGACGCAGATTATAGTGGTGAGCCTGTCTTTTATACGCGTCCTCGAGGTTCTCTAGTATCCAATGCCTCAACGTCGGCAATTGGGTTACTCTTTTCTTCCAAGAGTCGTTGGACGTTACCTCGAGGTCGATATCGGGCTCTACGGTGGCCCTCACGCATTTCGCCGGTCGCGGTTCCCGCCCGAAATTGAGAAAAGCGGGAGAAGTCTGTAATACCGAGTGATATGCGGTATTGTAGGCGAAGCGGAATTGCGGCAAATTCAGGTCCCAATCGCGATGATCCCTTTTGATGTATCCTACTATCATGGTCTTAAGAATTCGATTCACACGCTCGACCGGGTTCGCTTGCGGGTGGTACGGGGGGGTTGTGCTTAGCCGAATGCCGTATTCGTCGGCTAGCTCCCTAATGCATTTGTTTGCGAACTCGGTACCGTTGTCCGTCAGCAGCACGTCGGGGGTCCCCCATCGCGAGAAAATAACCTCCTCGAGGACTTCGGCAATTTTCGGACCAGTCGCTTTCCGGAGCGGGGCGCACTCTATCCACTTCGTGAATAAATCCTGTATTACCAGGAGGTACGCGTGGCCGGACCTGCTTCGCGGAAACGGACCCATTATATCGGCAGCTATTACTGCCCACGGCATGTCAACACGGCGCCTGCCCATCAACCCCGGCGGGAGTGTCTGCTCCACCTTAGTGAGTTGACAGGTCTTACAGCGTCTTACGTATTCCACAGCTGTTCTATACATGCCTGGCCAGTAATAGCGGGCCGCAATACGTTGGTACGTCTTTTCGACGCCTAAATGCCCTGCCTGTGGATTATCGTGAGCTTCTTGCAGGATTTCCGTTCTGCGCTCTTCGGGAACCGCGAGTTTCCACTCGGATATATCCGTTCCTAACGTTTCCGCGACAACAGGATCCGTACGTCGGCAAAATAATTCCCCGTCCCGGATCGACCAGTCCGTAAATTTCTCCGGGGCCCGCTCGACTTCTGCCATTTTCCCCTCGTACCATTTCGCTCGTACCGCGGCTACTACCGGTATTTTCCCTTCTCGGACCTCCTCCCCCTCGTAAATTCGCGATAGTGCATCCGGCACTTTGTTCAGGGCCCCCTGCCGATATACTACTTCGAAATCATACTCTAGTAGTTGCAGGGCCCATCGCGCTAGTCTCCCGGATGGATTCTGCAATTGTCTTAACCACCGTAAACTGTTGTGGTCCGTTATTACCGTGAACTTGTACCCTTCCAGATAAGCGCGGAATTTTTGTACCGCCCAGACGATCGCGAGACACTCTAGCTCGGTGGCGGAATACTTTCTTTCCGGCAATGTGAGCGATCTACTCGCGAACGCGATAACCCTTTCGACCTCCTCGACCTCTTGCGTCAAAACTGCGCCTAGACCGACTGCGCTTGCATCCGTCTGCAATGTAAAAGGCGTCTCGAAATCTGGGCATGAGAGGGTAGGTGCCGATGCAATCGCGTCACGAAGGGCCTCGAAGGCGGCTTGTTGGCCGTCCTTCCATTCCCATTCGCGATCCTTGCGCAACAGTCCATTTAATGGTTCGGCAAGTGTGGCGAATCCCGGAATGAACCTCCTGTACCAGGAAGCCATTCCTAGGAAACGCCGCATCTGCTTAACTGTTTTCGGCGGAGGATATGCTAGTATCGGTCTAATTTTCTCCGCGTCCACCTTTAATCCCTCTCTGCTCACTACGAAACCCAAATACCGTACTTCCTGACAGCAAAACTCACACTTCTCAGGGTTGATTATTAGACCGGCAGCCTTGATCTTATTTATCACGCGCTCTAGCCATACGAGATGTTCCGTAAAAGTTTTCGTAACGATTATTATGTCGTCCAAATAGGCGAACGCGTGCGGCTCCATTTCTGGTCCTATCAGTCGGTCTAATAATCTTTGAAAAGTCGCGGGCGCGCCTGTCAGTCCGTACGGCATGCGGCGGAAATGAAACAGGCCTTTTCCCGGTACCGTAAACGCTGTTATTTCGCGGCTTTTCTTTTCTAACGGGATTTGAAAATAGGCCTGACTGAGGTCGAGGGTCGAGATGTATTTTGCCGAGCGTAGCTTGTCGAGAATCTGCGTCATGAGCGGTAGCGGGTACGCGTCCTTCCTCGAGACTTCGTTTACTTTCCGAAAATCGAGACAGAAACGATATTTCCCGTTAGCCTTCTTGACCATGACGATTGGGCTTGACCAGCCACTCTGAGAGGGTTCAATTATGCCCTCGGCCAGTAGTCTTTCTACTTCCGCATATATGGCCTCCTGTACTTTCGGGGAGACGGCGTAATATCGCTGTTTTATCGGCGGATGGCCGTCTACATTTATAGTGTGGCTGATCAAGTTCGTCAGGCCCGGCATTTCGTTAAATTCCGGCAACGTAGCCTCGAGGAATTCCTTTAATTGCCGTTTTTCGGCATCCTCTAAAGTTTGTAGACCACAACATACGGCATCGGGGGGAGTGTCCGTGAACGTAAATTTCTCGTGTGGCCTTGTCGCAAAATACCATACGGCATTATGGTATTCGGCCACAATCCCGAATTGCGCGATCGAATCTATTCCCAAGAGTAGGGGGGTCACGAGATTATCTAGGACCTGCGCGAAAATTTCACGTTCCTCCCTACCTATCCGCAACACGAAATATGCCTGGTCTTCGGCCCTATCTACTACCCCCGTGGCGAGAAGAAAGTAGCATGGTTTCTTCGATTTTCTTAGCTCGATATTATTGCCTCCTAATTTTTCGAGCGTTTCTCGACTGATAAATGTCAACGATGACCCCGAATCTATTAAAGCGCGAGTCGCGAAATTACCGATAAATGCATCCACCGTTAGCAGAGGAGGGCGCTCATTATCCCCAGTTTTCATTACGCGGGCCGATATTAATTCGGGCGAAGTCTCTCCGGCCCCTGTGATCGACTTCTCTCCCCGTTTCCCGTCGCTCGGTTGCATTTGCGGCATCGTACTATTGTGACCCCCTCCGCCCCGCATCCGTAGCAATGCAGCCGTGGTTCTTCTCGGCAATCGCGCGATAGGTGACCTGTCTTACGGCAATTCCAACATTGCGGCAGGTTCCCTCCGCCTGCGCGTTGTTTGTCGCGCGGCGGCCATTGGCGCGTTGCTACGGTTGCGGTTACTTCCGCTTTACGCGTCGGGGGGTCTCGAGAGTGCTCCCTAGGTTTTTCCCCGGACCGGTATTTTTCGTTCCCCCTAGGCGCGGCAGCCGTTATTCGCTTGGCGCTCGTCGCTTGAGGTTCACGAATTCCCTGTCCGGGTCTAGGATCTCTTCTCGTGGGTCTGGGGAGACGGTCGCCCGAATCGTCGCTATCTCCGCCCTCGGCGGCAGCTATCGCGTTCACGTAACTAAACCCGACCGACTTTCCTTTTGATCTTGAACGCAAATGCCGGCCAGGGTCAAACGCGAAACTGGGGTGGGCCATTTCCGATGGTTTCGGGTTCCCCCTCCTCCTTTGCTGTTCTTCGCGGTCGGCCCTTAATAATTGGTCGGTAACCGTTTCCACGGTGGAGTGCGATTCTAGCCTGATGGAGTGCCTCAGCGATGATTTCGCGCCCCAATATAATCTTTCCACCATTCTTTCTTCCGACCACGGTGGCTGTAATTTCCGGAACATTGTCGTCATTATCATTATATATTCTCGGATGGGCTCGTTATCGTCCTGAAACCGATCTTTAATGTTCCGCTCTAACGTGTATTGATATTCGGGGTCTCCGAAGAACCGGCGAAATCCCCTCGTGAAGTCTCCCCAGGTCTTCCAACCCGACGCCCGCGCGTTATACCAGTGCTTTGCGACACCCCCGAGACATACCGGTAAACAACGGATTAGTTCTTTGTCCGCGATGTTGTGATATTCTACTTGTTGGCGGAGGTCCTCCAGAAAATCTTCTGGGTCCTCCCCTTCTTCTCCGGAAAATTTTAGTCTCCATCGCCGCATTATTTCGGCGATGGGCGTTCCGCGGTAATATAATTCGCGGGGTCTCGCTTCGCCTGGCGACTCGTCGGAATGTCTGTCGGAAGACCGGGAGCGCGGGAGTTCTTTTTCTGCCTCGCGGTGAGGCTCAGGGGACCACGGTCTCCACCTTGGTTGGTTCGGTACCGGAACCGATACATCCCGCGGGGGTGATCTTTTCCTGGGCGCGCTTTCCTCTTCCGAGGAGAGCGCGCTCGGGAATAACCCCTCTTCGACCGCGTCCCCGTAGACCGACTGGTCATCCGCGTCCGTCCGCTCCGGTTTCGGCACATTTAAAGCGCTCTTCATTTCTTCGGAGCCCTCGATATTATCTCCGAACTTTACACGTCGCGGACGCCTAACGTGCCCCCCGGTATTCGCTATTCTGCAACTCAAACCGCAGGATAGGAGGAACGTTCAACTATACGACTACTCCGTATTTTTTTTTCCGACGCGAATTTCTGACTTTCTCCCGTTTTTGTTCTCCCCCTACGCTAATGGCGCGGAATGAAGGAGGTTCAATCGCTACTTTTTAACTCCGTATCAAACAACAATAACAAAAAAAAATATATGGGGTTCTCTCCTTTAGGCTGACTCTAGCCGTCGCGAAATGTTTAGGCGAGATCCCTTCGCCAAAGACGATATAAATCCCGGCAATAGTGTCACAAGTCAACAATACTCGTCTAGGTTACGGCACAATTGGACGAAAACCATACTTCCCTTCACCACATACAAAAGAAAATTACGATAAAAAAAAATGTGGTAGGGTACACGGGGCAATATTTATAAAATCAATTTTATACAATAAAATACCGATCATAATAAATGCACGTAAAATCACAAAATCATTTATATCAACCACATTATAATTAAATTAATATATTAATTATTCATCAATTATTTTTGACGCGTGTGCCATTCCGGAAATCAATATATAATTATCACCCATAAATAATGCACATAAACAAACATCAATCATAAAATCATATAAAACAGTATAATAACTTCCCAAGGTTGGTGTACCACTACCGGCAATTAGCACTTCCAGTGCTCTCTTTTCCCGCAGTGGTATCCCAACTCTGGTCCGTACTAAATTTTCATAAATAACTAAAAAAAAAACCTCCCGAATTCGAAAGAACCGGGCGGAATAATAACAGCAACAAGAAAATAAGTAAACCAATCAATAACTGAATCAATTAAGAAATAACGAAATCAATAAATAGATCAATAATAAAAATAAATGAATAAATCAATAACAAAATCAATAAATAACTCAATAACAGCAATACATAAATAAATTAATAACAGAAATAAATAAATAAATCGATAATAAAAATACATAAATAATCAATAAATAAGAACATGATATTTTATATCGGCACTTATTCGCTCGGTCGAAGGGGTCCTTTTCAATCGAAATTCCTTCGATCGAACGAGAAAGCAACCAATTACCCTGAAAGATAATACACTAAATTTGTTCCATATAGTACATATGGAATGGCACACGGTATTATTAATAGAAATATTCTATCCGGTAAACATCATCGAGACCCATGCTCGGTCGACATTCCGATGATGTTTACTTTTAGTATCGGCTCGCTCGAAACTCTGTGTAAAAAAAAATTCCCGTTCGCGCGAGGGTCGTGTGTCTCTACGACGCGTCGTCCTTCTCTCTCTCTCTCTCTCGCTCGAACTTTCTCGCTTTCACGCCCAGCCACGAAATCTTTCTACGAGAGCCCCGAATTCTTTCACGTTTTACTATGCAAAAACCCGATTGTACATCGATTTTTACACCTGTTCGGGCGCCAATTTGTCACGTCGCTTCCTTTCTCGCGAACGAGGAAGGAACCGCACACGGGAAATTACGGCTTGAAGACCGGGCCACGCTCGGTCGCGCGACACGTGGTCCTCCCGGGACAAACAATCGTTCACGGAATCGAATCGGAGTAACTATCAAGATGGCTAATACGAAATCCGGGCGCCAGACACGACAAGGTGTCACGCGAAAGATTCACGAGACGCGAATTCGGCACGACGATCTCGACTCCGTGAGGACTGCGCGATAACCTGGGATAGCCGCGAACAAGGTCAGGGTTCCACGTGAAGAGAAGGAACGGGGCATTCCCCGCGACAGGAACGTTTCTCGTAGGGAGAATAATTGACGCGGTATTCGGCAATAATGTTCGTTTATTAACGAGATGACAGTAGCGGCCGCCGGTGAACGCCGGCGGCAACAGGAATTTGCCGGCGCGAAGACAATTTCTCTCGGCAGGTGTTCGACCGATCGCGCGTACTTTATTCTTTCGCGTTGAGCTCGACAGTCACAGGATTTCGCGTGAAAATACAAGCCTTTACGGCACGGATTCTGTCGAGCTCCGATGACAGACGCGTAGTTTCGACGTGGACTGGGCGCGGATCACGGCAAAGTCGCGAGAAGGTCGAAATCGGCACGGCGCGTCGTCCCACCGTGGAACGTTTCGAGATAGGCTCGTAATTTACTCGTCGAAAATCGTACGCCCCGAATATTCCGTTCCCCGGACAATCGGCGGCAATACGACCCACGGCCTCGCGTTCCTCTCGGGAGAGCTACTCCTGGTCTTCGGAAACGACGACGGCAACGTGGTACGCGACACGACACAGGAGTTTCGCGAAAACGTCCCGAGCCAACACGAATTGTTCACGCACTTATTTGTTCCAAAAAATCGGATCGGCACTTACCAAACGGCAAAGGATCCCTTCTTACGGGTTCTTCGGTATCACAAATATACTACTCTCTACTGATCGCGGGTTTAGTGGCGGTACTAGTAGCTCTGTCGCGATCTCGTGACCCAGTGACACAATTCGAGCCGGCTCGGTAACGCGGAAGCGAGGCGTCCCCCTCTCCCTCGACTATTTCCTCCTAGGCGGCGCTCGGGCCTATCGCGTGGCTTCTCGCAGCAGGGACAACTATCGTGCCCCTCGGACCCGTGCCTCCGGCAATTTGTCGATTTTCCGGGGCTCCACGGTACGGGGCTGCGAGGGCGGCTAGAGAGGGCGCGAGCCATTCCAGGGTGTTCTTCGTGCATCTCCTGGACGAGAGTCGACGAGGTTGGGCTGTTGTACGTCCCGCATTCTCGATATCCTCGTCGGCCTCTCCGGGTTGGTAAATCCGGACTCGATTCCCTCTCGATCGTCTGGTTCGTCGACGATGCGCTGCGATAGGTGCTCCGAGCGTCTCTTCCAGAGACTCTGCGCCAATCACGGCAGGAAATAGGTACCGGGTTCCTTCTGACTCCGGCTACCCCTGAAACTTCGTGTCGCGCCCAGCGGCGCGACATTCAAACGCGATAATTCCGTTCCGCTGGAACTCGAACGTCCAGGGAGACCGATCGCACAGCCGATTTCGCTTTTAATACCGGCCCGGTCCTTCGCTGAGGGTTCGGCAGGACAGTGGCAAAATCTGCCACGTCACAGCAGTGTATCATTGAAAATACCTTATATCATATCGTAATATGCAGTGTATCATTGAAAATACCTTATAATATAACGTAATATGCAGTGTATCATTGAAAATACCTTATAATATAACGTAATATGCTGTGTATCATTGAAAATACATTATAATATAACGTAATATGCAGTGTATCATTGAAAATACATTATAATATAACGTAATATGCAGTGTATCATTGAAAATACCTTATAATATAACGTAATATGCAGTGTATCATTGAAAATACCTTCTAATATAACGTAATATGCAGTGTATCATTGAAAATACATTATAATATAACGTAATATGCAGTGTATCATTGAAAATACCTTATAATATAACGTAATATGCTGTGTATCATTGAAAATACATTATAATATAAAGTAATATGCAGTGTATCATTGAAAATACCTTATAAAATAACGTAATATGCAGTGTATAATTGAAAATACCTTATACTATAACGTATTATGCTGTGTATCATTGAAAATACCTTACGAAATAACGTAATATGCAGTGTATCATTGAAAATACATTATAATATAACGTAATATGCAGTGTATCATTGAAAATACCTTATAATGTAACGTAATATGCAGTGTATCATTGAAAATACCTTATATCATATCGTAATATGCAGTGTATCATTGAAAATACCTTATAATATAACGTAATATGCAGTGTATCATTGAAAATACCTTATAATATAACGTAATATGCTGTGTATCATTGAAAATACATTATAATATAACGTAATATGCAGTGTATCATTGAAAATACATTATAATATAACGTAATATGCAGTGTATCATTGAAAATACCTTATAATATAACGTAATATGCAGTGTATCATTGAAAATACCTTCTAATATAACGTAATATGCAGTGTATCATTGAAAATACATTATAATATAACGTAATATGCAGTGTATCATTGAAAATACCTTATAATATAACGTAATATGCTGTGTATCATTGAAAATACATTATAATATAACGTAATATGCAGTGTATCATTGAAAATACATTATAATATAACGTAATATGCAGTGTAACATAGAAAATACCATGTAATATAACGTAATATACAGTGTATCATTGAAAATACCTTATAATATAACGTAATATGCTGTGTATCATTGAAAATACATTATAATATAACGTAATATGCAGTGTATCATTGAAAATACATTATAATATAACGTAATATGCAGTGTATCATTGAAAATACCTTATAATATAACGTAATATGCAGTGTATCATTGAAAATACCTTCTAATATAACGTAATATGCAGTGTATCATTGAAAATACATTATAATATAACGTAATATGCAGTGTATCATTGAAAATACCTTATAATATAACGTAATATGCTGTGTATCATTGAAAATACATTATAATATAAAGTAATATGCAGTGTATCATTGAAAATACCTTATAAAATAACGTAATATGCAGTGTATAATTGAAAATACCTTATACTATAACGTATTATGCTGTGTATCATTGAAAATACCTTACGAAATAACGTAATATGCAGTGTATCATTGAAAATACATTATAATATAACGTAATATGCAGTGTATCATTGAAAATACCTTATAATGTAACGTAATATGCAGTGTATCATTGAAAATACCTTATATCATATCGTAATATGCAGTGTATCATTGAAAATACCTTATAATATAACGTAATATGCAGTGTATCATTGAAAATACCTTATAATATAACGTAATATGCTGTGTATCATTGAAAATACATTATAATATAACGTAATATGCAGTGTATCATTGAAAATACATTATAATATAACGTAATATGCAGTGTATCATTGAAAATACCTTATAATATAACGTAATATGCAGTGTATCATTGAAAATACCTTCTAATATAACGTAATATGCAGTGTATCATTGAAAATACATTATAATATAACGTAATATGCAGTGTATCATTGAAAATACCTTATAATATAACGTAATATGCTGTGTATCATTGAAAATACATTATAATATAACGTAATATGCAGTGTATCATTGAAAATACATTATAATATAACGTAATATGCAGTGTAACATAGAAAATACCATGTAATATAACGTAATATACAGTGTATCATTGAAAATACCTTATAATATAACGTAATATGCAGTGTATCATTGAAAATACCTTCTAATATGTCGTAGTTTATCATTGAAAATACCTTATAATATAACGTAATATGCAGTGTATCATTGAAAATACCTTATAATATAACGTAATATGCTGTGTATCATTGAAAATACATTATAATATAACGTAATATGCAGTGTATCATTGAAAATACATTATAATATAACGTAATATGCAGTCTATCATTGAAAATACCTTATAATATATCGTAATTTGTAGTGTATCATTGAAAATACCTTCTAATATGTCGTAGTTTATCATTGAAAATACCTTATAATATAACGTAATATGCAGTGTATCATTGAAAATACCTTATAATATAACGTAATATGCTGTGTATCATTGAAAATACCTTATAATATAACGTAATATGCAGTGTATCATTGAAAATACCTTATAATATACCGTAATATGCAGTGTATCATTGAAAATACCTTATGATATAACGTAATATGCAGTGTATCATTGAAAATACCTTATAATATAACGATATATGCAGTCTATCATTGAAAATACCTTATAATATATCGTAATTTGTAGTGTATCATTGAAAATACCTTATAATATATGGTAATTTGTAGTGTATCAATGAAAATACCTTATAATATAACGTAATATGCAGTGTGTCATTGAAAATACCTTATAATATAACGTAGTTTATCATTGAAAATACCTTATAATATAACGTAATATGCAGTGTATCATTGAAAATACCTTATAATATAACGTAATATGCTGTGTATCATTGAAAATACATTATAATATAACGTAATATGCAGTGTATCATTGAAAATACATTATAATATAACGTAATATGCAGTGTATCATTGAAAATACCTTATAATATAACGTAATATGCAGTGTATCATTGAAAATACCTTATAATATACCGTAATATGCAGTGTATCATTGAAAATACCTTATGATATAACGTAATATGCAGTGTATCATTGAAAATACCTTATAATATAACGTTATATGCAGAGTATCAATGAAAATACCTTAAAATATAACGTAATATGCAGTGTTTCATTGAAAATACCTTATAATATAACGTAATATGCAGTGAATCATTGAAAATACCTTATAATATAACGTATAATGCAGTGTATCATTGAAAATACCTTATAATATAACGTAATATGCAGTGCAACATTGAAAATACCTAATAATATATTGTAGTTTATCATTCAAAATACCTTATAATATAACGTAATATGCAGTGTATCATTGAAAATACCTTATAAAATACCGTAATATGCAGTGTACCCTTGAAAATACCTTATAATATAATGTAATATGCAGTGTATCATTGAAAATACCTTATAATATAACGTAATATTTGCAGTCTATCATTGAAAATGGCTTATAATATAACGTAATATGCAGTGTATCATTGAAAATACCTTATAATATAAAGTAATATGCAGTGGATCATTGAAAATACCTTATAAAATAACGTAATATTACGTGTATCATTGAAAATACCTTATACTATAACGTATTATGCTGTGCATCATTGAAAATACATTATAATATAATGTAATATGCAGTGTATCATTGAAAATGGCTTATAATATAACGTTATATGCAGTGTATCATTGAAAATACCTTATAAAATACCGTAATATGCAGTGTATCATTGAAAATACCTTATAATATAATGTAATATGCAGTGTATCATTGAAAATATCTTATAATATAACGTAATATTTGCAGTCTATCATTGAAAATGGCTTATAATATAACGTAATATGCAGTGTATCATTGAAAATACCTTATAATATAAAGTAATATGCAGTGGATCATTGAAAATACCTTATAAAATAACGTAATATTACGTGTATCATTGAAAATACCTTATACTATAACGTATTATGCTGTGTATCATTGAAAATACATTATAATATAATGTAATATGCAGTGTATCATTGAAAATGGCTTATAATATAACGTAATATGCAGTGTACCATTGAAAATACCTTATAATATACCGTAATATGCAGTGTATCATTGAAAATACCTTATAATATAATGTAATATCCAGTGTATCATTGAAAATACCTTATAATATAACGTAATATTTGCAGTCTATCATTGAAAATGGCTTATAATATAACGTAATATGCAGTGTATCATTGAAAATACCTTATAATATAACGTAATATGCAGTGTATCATTGAAAATACCTTATAATATAATGTAATATGCAGTGTATCATTGAAAATACCTTATACTATTACGTATTATGCAGTGTATCATTGAAAATACCTTATAATATAACGTAATATGCAGTGTATCATTGAAAATACCTTATACTATAACGTATTATGCTGTGTATCATTGAAAATACCTTATAAAATAACGTAATATGCAGTGTATCATTGAAAATACCTTATACTATAACGTATTATACTGTGTATCATTGTAAATACATTATAATATAAAGTAATATGCAGTGTATCATTGAAAATACCTTATGAAATAACGTAATATGCAGTGTATCATTGAAAATACCTTATACTATAACGTATTATGCTGTGTATCATTGAAAATACCTTATAAAATAACGTAATATGCAGTGTATCATTGAAAATACCTTATACTATAACGTATTATGCTGTGTATCATTGAAAATACATTATAATATAATGTAACATGCAGTGTATCATTGAAAATACCTTATAATATAACGTAATATGCAGTGTATCATTGAAAATACCTTATAAAATAACGTAAAATGCAGTGTATAATTGAAAATACCTTATACTATAACGTATTATGCTGTGTATCATTGAAAATACATTATAATATAACGTAATATGCAGTGTATCATTGAAGACACCGTATAAAATAATGCAATATGCAGCGTATCATTGAAAATACATTATAATATAACGTAATATGCAGTGTGTCATTGAAAATACCTTATAATGTAACGTAATATGCAGTGTATCATTGAAAATACCTTATATCATATCGTAATATGCAGTGTATCATTGAAAATACCTTATAATATAACGTAATATGCAGTGTATCATTGAAAATACCTTATAATATAACGTAATATGCTGTGTATCATTGAAAATACATTATAATATAACGTAATATGCAGTGTATCATTGAAAATACATTATAATATAACGTAATATGCAGTGTATCATTGAAAATACCTTATAATATAACGTAATATGCAGTGTATCATTGAAAATACCTTCTAATATAACGTAATATGCAGTGTATCATTGAAAATACATTATAATATAACGTAATATGCAGTGTATCATTGAAAATACCTTATAATATAACGTAATATGCAGTGTATCATTGAAAATACATTATAATATAACGTAATATGCAGTGTATCATTGAAAATACATTATAATATAACGTAATATGCAGTGTAACATAGAAAATACCATGTAATATAACGTAATATACAGTGTATCATTGAAAATACCTTATAATATAACGTAATATGCAGTGTATCATTGAAAATACCTTCTAATATGTCGTAGTTTATCATTGAAAATACCTTATAATATAACGTAATATGCAGTGTATCATTGAAAATACCTTATAATATAACGTAATATGCTGTGTATCATTGAAAATACATTATAATATAACGTAATATGCAGTGTATCATTGAAAATACATTATAATATAACGTAATATGCAGTCTATCATTGAAAATACCTTATAATATATCGTAATTTGTAGTGTATCATTGAAAATACCTTCTAATATGTCGTAGTTTATCATTGAAAATACCTTATAATATAACGTAATATGCAGTGTATCATTGAAAATACCTTATAATATAACGTAATATGCTGTGTATCATTGAAAATACCTTATAATATAACGTAATATGCAGTGTATCATTGAAAATACCTTATAATATACCGTAATATGCAGTGTATCATTGAAAATACCTTATGATATAACGTAATATGCAGTGTATCATTGAAAATACCTTATAATATAACGATATATGCAGTCTATCATTGAAAATACCTTATAATATATCGTAATTTGTAGTGTATCATTGAAAATACCTTATAATATATGGTAATTTGTAGTGTATCAATGAAAATACCTTATAATATAACGTAATATGCAGTGTGTCATTGAAAATACCTTATAATATAACGTAGTTTATCATTGAAAATACCTTATAATATAACGTAATATGCAGTGTATCATTGAAAATACCTTATAATATAACGTAATATGCTGTGTATCATTGAAAATACATTATAATATAACGTAATATGCAGTGTATCATTGAAAATACATTATAATATAACGTAATATGCAGTGTATCATTGAAAATACCTTATAATATAACGTAATATGCAGTGTATCATTGAAAATACCTTATAATATACCGTAATATGCAGTGTATCATTGAAAATACCTTATGATATAACGTAATATGCAGTGTATCATTGAAAATACCTTATAATATAACGTTATATGCAGAGTATCAATGAAAATACCTTAAAATATAACGTAATATGCAGTGTTTCATTGAAAATACCTTATAATATAACGTAATATGCAGTGAATCATTGAAAATACCTTATAATATAACGTATAATGCAGTGTATCATTGAAAATACCTTATAATATAACGTAATATGCAGTGCAACATTGAAAATACCTAATAATATATTGTAGTTTATCATTCAAAATACCTTATAATATAACGTTATATGCAGTGTATCATTGAAAATACCTTATAAAATACCGTACTATGCAGTGTATCATTGAAAATACCTTATCATATAATGTAATATGCAGTGTATCATTGAAAATACCTTATAATATAACGTAATATTTGCAGTCTATCATTGAAAATGGCTTATAATATAACGTAATATGCAGTGTATCATTGAAAATACCTTATAATATAAAGTAATATGCAGTGGATCATTGAAAATACCTTATAAAATAACGTAATATTACGTGTATCATTGAAAATACCTTATACTATAACGTATTATGCTGTGCATCATTGAAAATACATTATAATATAATGTAATATGCAGTGTATCATTGAAAATGGCTTATAATATAACGTTATATGCAGTGTATCATTGAAAATACCTTATAAAATACCGTAATATGCAGTGTATCATTGAAAATACCTTATAATATAATGTAATATGCAGTGTATCATTGAAAATATCTTATAATATAACGTAATATTTGCAGTCTATCATTGAAAATGGCTTATAATATAACGTAATATGCAGTGTATCATTGAAAATACCTTATAATATAAAGTAATATGCAGTGGATCATTGAAAATACCTTATAAAATAACGTAATATTACGTGTATCATTGAAAATACCTTATACTATAACGTATTATGCTGTGTATCATTGAAAATACATTATAATATAATGTAATATGCAGTGTATCATTGAAAATGGCTTATAATATAACGTAATATGCAGTGTACCATTGAAAATACCTTATAATATACCGTAATATGCAGTGTATCATTGAAAATACCTTATAATATAATGTAATATCCAGTGTATCATTGAAAATACCTTATAATATAACGTAATATTTGCAGTCTATCATTGAAAATGGCTTATAATATAACGTAATATGCAGTGTATCATTGAAAATACCTTATAATATAACGTAATATGCAGTGTATCATTGAAAATACCTTATAATATAATGTAATATGCAGTGTATCATTGAAAATACCTTATACTATTACGTATTATGCAGTGTATCATTGAAAATACCTTATAATATAACGTAATATGCAGTGTATCATTGAAAATACCTTATACTATAACGTATTATGCTGTGTATCATTGAAAATACCTTATAAAATAACGTAATATGCAGTGTATCATTGAAAATACCTTATACTATAACGTATTATACTGTGTATCATTGTAAATACATTATAATATAAAGTAATATGCAGTGTATCATTGAAAATACCTTATGAAATAACGTAATATGCAGTGTATCATTGAAAATACCTTATACTATAACGTATTATGCTGTGTATCATTGAAAATACCTTATAAAATAACGTAATATGCAGTGTATCATTGAAAATACCTTATACTATAACGTATTATGCTGTGTATCATTGAAAATACATTATAATATAATGTAACATGCAGTGTATCATTGAAAATACCTTATAATATAACGTAATATGCAGTGTATCATTGAAAATACCTTATAAAATAACGTAAAATGCAGTGTATAATTGAAAATACCTTATACTATAACGTATTATGCTGTGTATCATTGAAAATACATTATAATATAACGTAATATGCAGTGTATCATTGAAGACACCGTATAAAATAATGCAATATGCAGCGTATCATTGAAAATACCTTATAATATAATGTAATATGCAGTGTATCATTGAAAATACCTTATAATATAAAGTAATATGCAGTGTATCATTGAAAATACCTTATAATATAACGTAATATGCAGTGTATCATTGAAAATACCTTATAATATAACGTAATATGCAGTGTATCATTGAAAATACCTTATAAAATATCGTAATATGCAGTGTATCATTGAAAATACCTTATAATATAACGTAATATGCAGTGTATCATTGAAAATACCTTATAAAATAACGTAATATGCAGTGTATAATTGAAAATACCTTATACTATAACGTATTATGCTGTGTATCATTGAAAATACATTATAATATAACGTAATATGCAGTGTATCATTGAAAATACCTTATACTATTACGTATTATGCTGTGTATCATTAAAAATACCTTATAAAATAACGTAATATGCAGTGTATCATTGAAAATACCTTACAATATAATGTAATATGCAGTGTATCATTGAAAATACATTATAATATAATGTAATATGCAGTGTATCATTGAAAATACCTTATAATATAATGTAATATGCAGTGTATCATTGAAAATACCTTATAATATAAAGTAATATGCAGTGTATCATTGAAAGTACCTTATACTATAACGTATTATGCTGTGCATCATTGAATATACATTATAATATAATGTAATATGCAGTGTATTATTGAAAATACCTTATAATATAATGTAATATGCAGTGTATCATTTAAAATACCTTATAATATAACGCAATATTTGCAGTCTATCATTGAAAATACATTATAATATAATGTAATATGCAGTGTATTATTGAAAATACCTTATAATATAACGTAATATGCAGTGTATCATTGAAAATACCTTATAAAATAACGTAATATGCAGTGTATAATTGAAAATACCTTATACTATAACGTATTATGCTGTGTATCATTGAAAATACATTATAATATAATGTAATATGCAGTGTATCATTGAAAATACCTTATAATATAAAGTAATATGCAGTGTATCATTGAAAATACCTTATGAAATAACGTAATATGCAGTGTATCATTGAAAATACCTTATACTATAACGTATTATGCTGTGTATCATTGAAAATACCTTATAAAATAACGTAATATGCAGTGTATCATTGAAAATACCTTATACTATAACGTATTATGCTGTGTATCATTGAAAATACATTATAATATAATGTAATATGCAGTGTATCATTGAAAATACCTTATAATATAACGTAATATGCAGTGTATCATTGAAAATACCTTATAAAATAACGTAAAATGCAGTGTATAATTGAAAATACCTTATACTATAACGTATTATGCTGTGTATCATTGAAAATACATTATAATATAACGTAATATGCAGTGTATCATTGAAGACACCGTATAAAATAATGCAATATGCAGCGTATCATTGAAAATACCTTATAATATAATGTAATATGCAGTGTATCATTGAAAATACCTTATAATATAAAGTAATATGCAGTGTATCATTGAAAATACCTTATAAAATAACGTAATATGCAGTGTATCATTGAAAATACCTTATAATATAACGTAATATGCAGTGTATCATTGAAAATACCTTATACTATTACGTATCATGCTGTGTATCATTGAAAATACCTTATAATATAACGTAATATGCAGTGTATCATTGAAAATACCTTATAAAATAAGGTAATATTACGTGTATCATTGAAAATACCTTATACTATAACGTATTATGCTGTGTATCATTGAAAATACATTATAATATAATGTAATATGCAGTGTATCATTGAAAATACCTTATAATATAACGTAATATGCAGTGTATCATTGAAAATACCTTATAAAATAACGTAATATTACGTGTATCATTGAAAATACCTTATACTATAACGTACTATGCTGTGTATCATTGAAAATACATTATAATATAATGTAATATGCAGTGTATAATTGAAAATACCTTATACTATAACGTATTATGCTGTTTATCATTGAAAATACATTATAATATAACGTAATATGCAGTGTATCATTGAAAATACCTTATACTATTACGTATCATGCTGTGTATCATTGAAAATACCTTATAATATAACGTAATATGCAGTGTATCATTGAAAATACCTTATAAAATAACGTAATATTACGTGTATCATTGAAAATACCTTATACTATAACGTATTATGCTGTGTATCACTGAAAATACATTATAATATAATGTAATATGCAGTGTATCATTGAAAATGGCTTATAATATAACGTAATATGCAGTGTATCATTGCAAATACCTTATAAAATAACGTAATATGCAGTGTATAATTGAAAATACCTTATACTATAACGTATTATGCTGTGTATCATTGAAAATACATTATAATATAACGTAATATGCAGTGTATCATTGAAGACACCGTATAAAATAATGCAATGTGCAGCGTATCATTTAAAATACCTTATAATATAATGTAATATGCAGTGTATCATTGAAAATACCTTATAATATAACGTAATATGCAGTGTATCATTGAAAATACCTTATAAAATAACGTAATATTACGTGTATCATTGAAAATACCTTATACTATAACGTATTATGCTGTGTATCATTGAAAATACATTATGATATAATGTAATATGCAGTGTATCATTGAAAATACCTTATAATATAAAGTAATATGCAGTGTATCATTGAAAATACCTTATGAAATAACGTAATATGCAGTGTATCATTGAAAATACCTTATAAAATAACGTAATATTACGTGTATCATTGAAAATACCTTATACTATAACGTATTATGCTGTGTATCATTGAAAATACATTATAATATAATGTAATATGCAGTGTATCATTGAAAATACCTTATAATATAAAGTAATATGCAGTGTATCATTGAAAATACCTTATAATATAAAGTAATATGCAGTGTATCATTGAAAATACCTTATGAAATAACGTAATATGCAGTGTATCATTGAAAATACCTTATACTATTACGTATTATGCTGTGTATCATTGAAAATACATTATAATATAATGTAATATGCAGTGTATCATTGAAAATACCTTATAAAATAACGTAATATGCAGTGTATCATTGAAAATACCTTATACTATAACGTACTATGCTGTGTATCATTGAAAATACATTATAATATAACGTAATATTTGCAGTCTATCATTGAAAATGGCTTATAATATAACGTAATATGCAGTGTATCATTGAAAATACCTTATAATATAACGTAATATGCAGTGTATCATTGAAAATACCTTATACTATAACGTATTATGCTGTGTATCATTGAAAATACATTATAATATAATGTAATATGCAGTGTATCATTGAAAATACCTTATAATATAACGTAATATGCAGTGTATCATTGAAAAATACCTTATAAAATAACGTAATATTACGTGTATCATTGAAAATACCTTATACTATAACGTATTATGCTGTGTATCATTGAAAATACATTATAATATAATGTAATATGCAGTGTATAATTGAAAATACCTTATACTATAACGTATTATGCTGTGTATCATTGAAAATACATTATAATATAACGTAATATGCAGTGTATCATTGAAAATACCTTATACTATTACGTATCATGCTGTGTATCATTGAAAATACCTTATAATATAACGTAATATGCAGTGTATCATTGAAAATACCTTATAAAATAACGTAATATTACGTGTATCATTGAAAATACCTTATACTATAACGTATTATGCTGTGTATCACTGAAAATACATTATAATATAATGTAATATGCAGTGTATCATTGAAAATGGCTTATAATATAACGTAATATGCAGTGTATCATTGCAAATACCTTATAAAATAACGTAATATGCAGTGTATAATTGAAAATACCTTATACTATAACGTATTATGCTGTGTATCATTGAAAATACATTATAATATAACGTAATATGCAGTGTATCATTGAAGACACCGTATAAAATAATGCAATGTGCAGCGTATCATTTAAAATACCTTATAATATAATGTAATATGCAGTGTATCATTGAAAATACCTTATAATATAACGTAATATGCAGTGTATCATTGAAAATACCTTATAAAATAACGTAATATTACGTGTATCATTGAAAATACCTTATACTATAACGTATTATGCTGTGTATCATTGAAAATACATTATGATATAATGTAATATGCAGTGTATCATTGAAAATACCTTTATAATATAAAGTAATATGCAGTGTATCATTGAAAATACCTTATGAAATAACGTAATATGCAGTGTATCATTGAAAATACCTTATAAAATAACGTAATATTACGTGTATCATTGAAAATACCTTATACTATAACGTATTATGCTGTGTATCATTGAAAATACATTATAATATAATGTAATATGCAGTGTATCATTGAAAATACCTTATAATATAAAGTAATATGCAGTGTATCATTGAAAATACCTTATAATATAAAGTAATATGCAGTGTATCATTGAAAATACCTTATGAAATAACGTAATATGCAGTGTATCATTGAAAATACCTTATACTATTACGTATTATGCTGTGTATCATTGAAAATACATTATAATATAATGTAATATGCAGTGTATCATTGAAAATACCTTATAAAATAACGTAATATGCAGTGTATCATTGAAAATACCTTATACTATAACGTACTATGCTGTGTATCATTGAAAATACATTATAATATAACGTAATATTTGCAGTCTATCATTGAAAATGGCTTATAAAATAACGTAATATGCAGTGTATCATTGAAAATACCTTATAATATAACGTAATATGCAGTGTATCATTGAAAATACCTTATACTATAACGTATTATGCTGTGTATCATTGAAAATACATTATAATATAATGTAATATGCAGTGTATCATTGAAAATACCTTATAATATAACGTAATATGCAGTGTATCATTGAAAATACCTTATAAAATAACGTAAAATGCAGTGTATAATTGAAAATACCTTATACTATAACGTATTATGCTGTGTATCATTGAAAATACATTATAATATAACGTAATATGCAGTGTATCATTGAAGACACCGTATAAAATAATGCAATATGCAGCGTATCATTGAAAATACCTTATAATATAATGTAATATGCAGTGTATCATTGAAAATACCTTATAATATAAAGTAACATGCAGTGTATCATTGAAAATACCTTATAAAATAACGTAATATGCAGTGTATCATTGAAAATACCTTATAATATAACGTAATATGCAGTGTATCATTGAAAATACCTTATAATATAACGTAATATTACGTGTATCATTGAAAATACCTTATACTATAACGTACTATGCTGTGTATCATTGAAAATACATTATAATATAATGTAATATGCAGTGTATCATTGAAAATACCTTATAATATAAAGTAATATGCACTGTATCATTGAAAATACCTTATGAAATAACGTAATATGCAGTGTATCATTGAAAATACCTTATACTATTACGTATTATGCTGTGTATCATTGAAAATACATTATAATATAATGTAATATGCAGTGTATCATTGAAAATACCTTATAAAATAACGTAATATGCAGTGTATCATTGAAAATACCTTATACTATAACGTACTATGCTGTGTATCATTGAAAATACATTATAATATAACGTAATATTCAGTGTATCATTGAAGACACCGTATAAAATAATGCAATATGCAGCGTATCATTGAAAATACCTTATAATATAATGTAATATGCAGTGTATCATTGGAAATACCTTATAATATAAAGTAATATGCAGTGTATCATTGAAAATACCTTATAAAATAACGTAATATGCAGTGTATCATTGAAAATACCTTATAATATAACGTAATATTTGCAGTCTATCATTGAAAATGGCTTATAATATAACGTAATATGCAGTGTATCATTGAAAATACCTTATAATATAACGTAATATGCAGTGTATCATTGAAAATACCTTATACTATAACGTATTATGCTGTGTATCATTGAAAATACATTATAATATAATGTAATATGCAGTGTATCATTGAAAATACCTTATAATATAACGTAATATGCAGTGTATCATTGAAAATACCTTATAAAATAACGTAAAATGCAGTGTATAATTGAAAATACCTTATACTATAACGTATTATGCTGAGTATCATTGAAAATACATTATAATATAACGTAATATGCAGTGTATCATTGAAGACACCGTATAAAATAATGCAATATGCAGCGTATCATTGAAAATACCTTATAATATAATGTAATATGCAGTGTATCATTGAAAATACCTTATAATATAAAGTAATATGCAGTGTATCGTTGAAAATATCTTATAAAATAACGTAATATGCAGTGTATCATTGAAAATACCTTATACTATTACGTATCATGCTGTGTATCATTGAAAATACCTTATAATATAACGTAATATGCAGTGTATCATTGCAAATACCTTATAAAATAACGTAATATGCAGTGTATAATTGAAAATACCTTATACTATAACGTATTATGCTGTGTATCATTGAAAATACATTATAATATAACGTAATATGCAGTGTATCATTGAAGACACCGTATAAAATAATGCAATGTGCAGCGTATCATTTAAAATACCTTATAATATAATGTAATATGCAGTGTATCATTGAAAATACCTTATAATATAACGTAATATGCAGTGTATCATTGAAAATACCTTATAAAATAACGTAATATTACGTGTATCATTGAAAATACCTTATACTATAACGTATTATGCTGTGTATCATTGAAAATACATTATGATATAATGTAATATGCAGTGTATCATTGAAAATACCTTATAATATAAAGTAATATGCAGTGTATCATTGAAAATACCTAATGAAATAACGTAATATGCAGTGTATCATTGAAAATACCTTATAAAATAACGTAATATTACGTGTATCATTGAAAATACCTTATACTATAACGTATTATGCTGTGTATCATTGAAAATACATTATAATATAATGTAATATGCAGTGTATCATTGAAAATACCTTATAATATAACGTAATATGCAGTGTATCATTGAAAATACCTTATAAAATAACGTAATATTACGTGTATCATTGAAAATACCTTATACTATAACGTACTATGCTGTGTATCATTGAAAATACATTATAATATAATGTAATATGCAGTGTATCATTGAAAATACCTTATAATATAAAGTAATATGCAGTGTATCATTGAAAATACCTTATGAAATAACGTAATATGCAGTGTATCATTGAAAATACCTTATACTATTACGTATTATGCTGTGTATCATTGAAAATACATTATAATATAATGTAATATGCAGTGTATCATTGAAAATACCTTATAAAATAACGTAATATGCAGTGTATCATTGAAAATACCTTATACTATAACGTACTATGCTGTGTATCATTGAAAATACATTATAATATAACGTAATATTTGCAGTCTATCATTGAAAATGGCTTATAATATAACGTAATATGCAGTGTATCATTGAAAATACCTTATAATATAACGTAATATGCAGCGTATCATTGAAAATACCTTATAATATAATGTAATATGCAGTGTATCATTGAAAATACCTTTTAATATAAAGTAATATGCAGTGTATCATTGAAAATACCTTATAAAATAACGTAATTCGCAGTGTATCATTGAAAATACCTTATAATATAACGTAATATTTGCAGTCTATCATTGAAAATGGCTTATAATATAACGTAATATGCAGTGTATCATTGAAAATACCTTATAATATAACGTAATATGCAGTGTATCATTGAAAATACCTTATACTATAACGTATTATGCTGTGTATCATTGAAAATACATTATAATATAATGTAATATGCAGTGTATCATTGAAAATACCTTATAATATAACGTAATATGCAGTGTATCATTGAAAATACCTTATAAAATAACGTAAAATGCAGTGTATAATTGAAAATACCTTATACTATAACGTATTATGCTGTGTATCATTGAAAATACATTATAATATAACGTAATATGCAGTGTATCATTGAAGACACCGTATAAAATAATGCAATATGCAGCGTATCATTGAAAATACCTTATAATATAATGTAATATGCAGTGTATCATTGAAAATACCTTATAATATAAAGTAATATGCAGTGTATCATTGAAAATACCTTATAAAATAACGTAATATGCAGTGTATCATTGAAAATACCTTATAATATAACGTAATATGCAGTGTATCATTGAAAATACCTTATAATATAACGTAATATTACGTGTATCATTGAAAATACCTTATACTATAACGTACTATGCTGTGTATCATTGAAAAATACATTATAATATAATGTAATAGTGCAGTGTATCATTGAAAAATACCTTATAATATAAAGTTAATATCGTCAGTGTACTCATTGAAAATACCTTATGAAGATAACGTAATATGCAGTGTATCATTGAAAATACCTTATACTATAACGTATTATGCTGTTTATCATTGAAAATACATTATAATATAACGTAATATGCAGTGTATCATTGAAGACACCGTATTAAAATAATGCAATATGCAGTGTATCATTGAAAATACCTTATAATATAATGTAATATGCAGTGTATCATTGAAAATACCTTATAATATAAAGTAATATGCAGTGTATCATTGAAAATACCTTATAAAATAACGTAATATGCAGTGTATCATTGAAAAATACCTTATAATATAACGTAATATGCAGTGTATCATTGAAAATACCTTATAATATAACGTAATATACGTGTATCATTGAAAATACCTTATACTATAACGTTACTATGCTGTGTATCATTGAAAATACATTATAATATAATGTAATATGCAGTGTATCATTGAAAATACCTTATAATATAAAGTAATATGCAGCTGTATCATTGAAAATACCTTATGAAATAACGTAATATGCAGTGTATCATTGAAAATACCTTATACTATTACGTATTATGCTGTGTATCATTGAAAATACATTATAATATAATGTAAATATGCAGTGTATCATTGAAAATACCTTATAAAAATAACGTAATATGCAGGTGTATCATTGAAAATACCTTATACTATAAGCGTACTATGCTGTGTATCATTGAAAATACATTATAATATAACGTAATATTCAGTGTATCATTGAAGACACCGTATAAAATAATGCAATATGCAGCGTATCATTGAAAATACCTTATAATATAATGTAATATGCAGTGTATCATTGGAAATACCTTATAATATATAAGTAATATGCAGTGTATCATTGAAAATACCTTATAAAATAACGTAATATGCAGTGTATCATTGAAAATACCTTATAATATAACGTAATATTTGCAGTCTATCATTGAAAATGGCTTATAATATAACGTAATATGCAGTGTATCATTGAAAATACCTTATAATATAACGTAATATGCAGTGTATCATTGAAAATAACTTTATACTATAACGTATTATGCTGTGTATCATTGAAAATACATTATAATATAATGTAATATGCAGTGTATCATTGAAAATACCTTATAATATAACGTAATATGCAGTGTATCATTGAAAATACCTTATAATATAACGTAATATGCAGTGTATCATTGAAAATACCTTATAAAATATCGTAATATGCAGTGTATCATTGAAAATACCTTATAATATAACGTAATATGCAGTGTATCATTGAAAATACCTTATAAAATAACGTAATATGCGGTGTATAATTGAAAATACCTTATACTATAACGTATTATGCTGTGTATCATTGAAAATACATTATAATATAATGTAATATGCAGTGTATCATTGAAAATACCTTATAAAATAACGTAAAATGCAGTGTATAATTGAAAATACCTTATACTATAACGTATTATGCTGTGTATCATTGAAAATACATTATAATATAACGTAATATGCAGTGTATCATTGAAGACACCGTATAAAAATAATGCAATATGCAGCGTATCATTGAAAATACCTTATAATATAATGTAATATGCAGTGTATCATTGAAAATACCTTATAATATAAAGCAATATGCAGTGTATCATTGAAAATACCTTATAAAATAACGTAATATGCAGTGTATCATTGAAAATACCTTATAATATAACGTAATATGCAGTGTATCATTGAAAATACCTTATAAAATATCGTAATATGCAGTGTATCATTGAAAATACCTTATAATATAACGTAATATGCTGTGTATCATTGAAAATACCTTATACTATAACGTATTATGCTGTGTATCATTGAAAATACATTATAATATAATGTAATATGCAGTGTATCATTGAAAATACCTTATAATATAACGTAATATGCAGTGTATCATTGAAAATACCTTATAAAATACCGTAAAATGCAGTGTATAATTGAAAATACCTTATACTATAACGTATTATGCTGAGTATCATTGAAAATACATTATAATATAACGTAATATGCAGTGTATCATTGAAGACACCGTATAAAATAATGCAATATGCAGCGTATCATTGAAAATACCTTATAATATAATGTAATATGCAGTGTATCATTGAAAATACCTTATAATATAAAGTAATATGCAGTGTATCATTGAAAATATCTTATAAAATAACGTAATATGCAGTGTATCATTGAAAATACCTTATAATATAACGTAATATGCAGTGTATCATTGAAAATACCTTATAAAATATCGTAATATGCAGTGTATCATTGAAAATACCTATATAATATAACGTAATATGCAGTGTATCATTGAAAATACCTTATAAAATAACGTAATATGCAGTGTATAATTGAAAATACCTTATACTATAACGTATTATGCTGTGTATCATTGAAAATACATTATAATATAATGTAATATGCAGTGTATCATTGAAAATACCTTATAAAATAACGTAAAATGCAGTGTATAATTGAAAATACCTTATACTATAACGTATTATGCTGTGTATCATTGAAAATACATTATAATATAACGTAATATGCAGTGTATCATTGAAGACACCGTATAAAATAATGCAATATGCAGCGTATCATTGAAAATACCTTATAATATAATGTAATATGCAGTGTATCATTGAAAATACCTTATAATATAAAGCAATATGCAGTGTATCATTGAAAATACCTTATAAAATAACGTAATATGCAGTGTATCATTGAAAATACCTTATAATATAACGTAATATGCAGTGTATCATTGAAAATACCTTATAAAATATCGTAATATGCAGTGTATCATTGAAAATACCTTATAATATAACGTAATATGCAGTGTATCATTGAAAATACCTTATAATAAACCGTAATATGCAGTGTATCATCGAAAATACATTATAATATAACGTAATATGCAGTGTATAATTGAAAATAAATTATACTATAACGTATTATGCTGTGTATCATTGAAAATACATTATAATATAACGTAATATGCAGTGTATCATTGAAAATACCTTATACTATTACGTATTATGCTGTGTATCATTAAAAATACCTTATAATATAACGTAATATGCAGTGTATCATTGAAAATACCTTAAAATATAATGTAATATGCAGTGTATCATTGAAAATACCTTATACTATAACGTATTATGCTGTGTATCATTGAAAATACATTATAATATAATGTAATATGCAGTGTATCATTGAAAATTACCTTATAATATAACGTAATATGCAGTGTATCATTGAAAATACCTTATAAAATAACGTAAAATGCAGTGTATAATTGAAAATACCTTATACTATAACGTATTATGCTGAGTATCATTGAAAATACATTATAATATAACGTAATATGCAGTGTATCATTGAAGACACCGTATAAAATAATGCAATATGCAGCGTATCATTGAAAATACCTTATAATATAATGTAATATGCAGTGTATCATTGAAAATACCTTATAATATAAAGTAATATGCAGTGTATCATTGAAAATACCTTATAAAATAACGTAAATATGCAGTGTATCATTGAAAATACCTTATAATATAACGTAATATGCAGTGTATCATTGAAAATACCTTATAAAATATCGTAATATGCAGTGGTATCATTGAAAATACCTTATAATATAACGTAATATGCAGTGTATCATTGAAAATACCTTATAATATAACGTAATATGCAGTGTATCATTGAAAATACCTTATAAAATATCGTAATATGCAGTGTATCATTGAAAATACCTTATAATATAACGTAATATGCAGTGTATCATTGAAAATACCTTATAAAATAACGTAATATGCAGTGTATAATTGAAAATACCTTATACTATAACGTATTATGCTGTGTATCATTGAAAATACATTATAATATAACGTAATATGCAGTGTATCATTGAAAATACCTTATACTATTACGTATTATGCTGTGTATCATTAAAAATACCTTATAATATAACGTAATATGCAGTGTATCATTGAAAATACCTTAAAATATAATGTAATATGCAGTGTATCATTGAAATATACATTATAATATAATGTAATATGCAGTGTATCATTGAAAATACCTTATAATATAAAGCAATATGCAGTGTATCATTGAAAATACCTTATAAAATAACGTAATATGCAGTGTATCATTGAAAATACCTTATAATATAAAGTAATATGCAGTGTATCATTGAAAATACCTTATACTATAACGTATTATGCTGTGTATCATTGAAAATACATTATAATATAATGTAATATGCAGTGTATCATTGAAAATACCTTATAATATAAAGTAATATGCAGTGTATCATTGAAAATACCTTATGAAATAACGTAATATGCAGTGTATCATTGAAAATACCTTATACTATAACGTATTATGCTGTGTATCATTGAAAATACATTATAATATAATGTAATATGCAGTGTATCATTGAAAATACATTATAATATAATGTAATATGCAGTGTATCATTGAAAATACCTTATAATATAAAGTAATATGCAGTGTATCATTGAAAATATCCTTATGAAATAAACGTAATATGCAGTGTATCATTGAAAATACCTTATACTATTACGTATTATGCTGTGTATCATTGAAAATACATCTATAATATAATGTAATATGCAGTGTATCATTGAAAATACCTTATAAAAATAACGTAATATGCAGTGTATCATTGAAAATACCTTATAATATAACGTAATAGTGCAGTGTATCATTGAAAATATCTTATAATATAACGTAATATTACGTGTATCATTGAAAATACCTTATACTAGTAACGTACTATGCCTGTGTATCATTGAAAATACATTATAATATAATGTAATATGCAGTTGTATCATTGAAAATACCTTATAATATAAGAGTTAATATGCAGTGTATCATTGAAAATACCTTATGGAAATAACGTATATGCAGTGTATCATTGAAAAATACCTTATACTATAACGTATTATGCTGTGTATCATTGAAAATACATTATAATATAACGTAATATGCAGTGTATCATTGAAGACACCGTATAAAATAATGCAATATGCAGCGTATCATTGAAAATACCTTATAATATAATGTAATATGCAGTGTATTCATTGAAAATACCTTATAATATAAAGTAATATGCAGTGTATCATTGAAAATACCTTATAAAATAACGTAATATGCAGTGTATCATTGAAAAATACCTTATAATATAACGTAATATGCAGTGTATCATTGAAAATACCTTATAATATAACGTAATATTACGTGTATCATTGAAAATACCTTATACTATAACGTACTATGCTGTGTATCATTGAAAATACATTATAATATATGTAATATGCAGTGTATCATTGAAAATACCTTTATAATATAAAGTAATATGCAGTGTATCATTGAAAATACCTTATGAAATAACGTAATATGCAGTGTATCATTGAAAAT
>CAKAJI010000457.1:0-32500 GCA_916610255.1 Lasioglossum lativentre
GTTATAAGCGAGTTAACTTCCGGCGAGTCGCTTAGGTATCGCTGGAACGATAAAATTGCTAAGTACCGCGCCGTGTCGGTTAGACGGTTCGCGGTAAGAGTAAACTTTTTTCCTATCGTTCCTAGATGATTTTAAACGTTATATTCGTGGTAAACTGTGCATACGAAACCGTGTGTCGTGACGCCAGTTCTCTCGGACGCGTATTTACCGAGTTATAAGCGAGTTAACTTCCGGCGAGTCGCTTAGGTATCGCTGGAACGATAAAATTGCTAAGTACCGCGCCGTGTCGGTTAGCCGGTTCGCGGTAAGAGTAAACTTTTTTCCTATCGTTCCTAGATGATTTTAAACGTTATATTCGTGGTAAACTGTGCATACGAAACCGTGTGTCGTGACGCCAGTTCTCTCGGACGCGTATTTACCGAGTTATAAGCGAGTTAACTTCCGGCGAGTCGCTTAGGTATCGCTGGAACGATAAAATTGCTAAGTACCAGCGCCGTGTCGGTTAGCCGGTTCGCGGTAAGAGTAAACTTTTTTCCTATCGTTCCTAGATGATTTTAAACGTTATATTCGTGGTAAACTGTGCATACGAAACCGTGTGTCGTGACGCCAGTTCTCTCGGACGCGTATTTACCGAGTTATAAGCGAGTTAACTTCCGGCGAGTCGCTTAGGTATCGCTGGAACGATAAAATTGCTAAGTACCGCGCCGTGTCGGTTAGCCGGTTCGCGGTAAGAGTAAACTTTTTTCCTATCGTTCCTAGATGATTTTAAACGTTATATTCGTGGTAAACTGTGCATACGAAACCGTGTGTCGTGACGCCAGTTCTCTCGGACGCGTATTTACCGAGTTATAAGCGAGTTAACTTCCGGCGAGTCGCTTAGGTATCGCTGGAACGATAAAATTGCTAAGTACCCGCGCCGTGTCGGTTAGACGGTTCGCGGTAAGAGTAAACTTTTTTCCTATCGTTCCTAGATGATTTTAAACGTTATATTCGTGGTAAACTGTGCATACGAAACCGTGTGTCGTGACGCCAGTTCTCTCGGACGCGTATTTACCGAGTTATAAGCGAGTTAACTTCCGGCGAGTCGCTTAGGTATCGCTGGAACGATAAAATTGCTAAGTACCCGCGCCGTGTCGGTTAGCCGGTTCGCGGTAAGAGTAAACTTTTTTCCTATCGTTCCTAGATGATTTTAAACGTTATATTCGTGGTAAACTGTGCATACGAAACCGTGTGTCGTGACGCCAGTTCTCTCGGACGCGTATTTACCGAGTTATAAGCGAGTTAACTTCCGGCGAGTCGCTTAGGTATCGCTGGAACGATAAAATTGCTAAGTACCGCGCCGTGTCGGTTAGACGGTTCGCGGTAAGAGTAAACTTTTTTCCTATCGTTCCTAGATGATTTTAAACGTTATATTCGTGGTAAACTGTGCATACGAAACCGTGTGTCGTGACGCCAGTTCTCTCGGACGCGTATTTACCGAGTTATAAGCGAGTTAACTTCCGGCGAGTCGCTTAGGTATCGCTGGAACGATAAAATTGCTAAGTACCGCGCCGTGTCGGTTAGCCGGTTCGCGGTAAGAGTAAACTTTTTTCCTATCGTTCCTAGATGATTTTAAACGTTATATTCGTGGTAAACTGTGCATACGAAACCGTGTGTCGTGACGCCAGTTCTCTCGGACGCGTATTTACCGAGTTATAAGCGAGTTAACTTCCGGCGAGTCGCTTAGGTATCGCTGGAACGATAAAATTGCTAAGTACCGCGCCGTGTCGGTTAGCCGGTTCGCGGTAAGAGTAAACTTTTTTCCTATCGTTCCTAGATGATTTTAAACGTTATATTCGTGGTAAACTGTGCATACGAAACCGTGTGTCGTGACGCCAGTTCTCTCGGACGCGTATTTACCGAGTTATAAGCGAGTTAACTTCCGGCGAGTCGCTTAGGTATCGCTGGAACGATAAAATTGCTAAGTACCGCGCCGTGTCGGTTAGCCGGTTCGCGGTAAGAGTAAACTTTTTTCCTATCGTTCCTAGATGATTTTAAACGTTATATTCGTGGTAAACTGTGCATACGAAACCGTGTGTCGTGACGCCAGTTCTCTCGGACGCGTATTTACCGAGTTATAAGCGAGTTAACTTCCGGCGAGTCGCTTAGGTATCGCTGGAACGATAAAATTGCTAAGTACCGCGCCGTGTCGGTTAGACGGTTCGCGGTAAGAGTAAACTTTTTTCCTATCGTTCCTAGATGATTTTAAACGTTATATTCGTGGTAAACTGTGCATACGAAACCGTGTGTCGTGACGCCAGTTCTCTCGGACGCGTATTTACCGAGTTATAAGCGAGTTAACTTCCGGCGAGTCGCTTAGGTATCGCTGGAACGATAAAATTGCTAAGTACCGCGCCGTGTCGGTTAGCCGGTTCGCGGTAAGAGTAAACTTTTTTCCTATCGTTCCTAGATGATTTTAAACGTTATATTCGTGGTAAACTGTGCATACGAAACCGTGTGTCGTGACGCCAGTTCTCTCGGACGTGTATTTACCGAGTTATAAGCGAGTTAACTTCCGGCGAGTCGCTTAGGTATCGCTGGAACGATAAAATTGCTAAGTACCGCGCCGTGTCGGTTAGCCGGTTCGCGGTAAGAGTAAACTTTTTTCCTATCGTTCCTAGATGATTTTAAACGTTATATTCGTGGTAAACTGTGCATACGAAACCGTGTGTCGTGACGCCAGTTCTCTCGGACGCGTATTTACCGAGTTATAAGCGAGTTAACTTCCGGCGAGTCGCTTAGGTATCGCTGGAACGATAAAATTGCTAAGTACCGCGCCGTGTCGGTTAGACGGTTCGCGGTAAGAGTAAACTTTTTTCCTATCGTTCCTAGATGATTTTAAACGTTATATTCGTGGTAAACTGTGCATACGAAACCGTGTGTCGTGACGCCAGTTCTCTCGGACGCGTATTTACCGAGTTATAAGCGAGTTAACTTCCGGCGAGTCGCTTAGGTATCGCTGGAACGATAAAATTGCTAAGTACCGCGCCGTGTCGGTTAGCCGGTTCGCGGTAAGAGTAAACTTTTTTCCTATCGTTCCTAGATGATTTTAAACGTTATATTCGTGGTAAACTGTGCATACGAAACCGTGTGTCGTGACGCCAGTTCTCTCGGACGCGTATTTACCGAGTTATAAGCGAGTTAACTTCCGGCGAGTCGCTTAGGTATCGCTGGAACGATAAAATTGCTAAGTACCGCGCCGTGTCGGTTAGCCGGTTCGCGGTAAGAGTAAACTTTTTTCCTATCGTTCCTAGATGATTTTAAACGTTATATTCGTGGTAAACTGTGCATACGAAACCGTGTGTCGTGACGCCAGTTCTCTCGGACGCGTATTTACCGAGTTATAAGCGAGTTAACTTCCGGCGAGTCGCTTAGGTATCGCTGGAACGATAAAATTGCTAAGTACCCGCGCCGTGTCGGTTAGCCGGTTCGCGGTAAGAGTAAACTTTTTTCCTATCGTTCCTAGATGATTTTAAACGTTATATTCGTGGTAAACTGTGCATACGAAACCGTGTGTCGTGACGCCAGTTCTCTCGGACGCGTATTTACCGAGTTATAAGCGAGTTAACTTCCGGCGAGTCGCTTAGGTATCGCTGGAACGATAAAATTGCTAAGTACCGCGCCGTGTCGGTTAGACGGTTCGCGGTAAGAGTAAACTTTTTTCCTATCGTTCCTAGATGATTTTAAACGTTATATTCGTGGTAAACTGTGCATACGAAACCGTGTGTCGTGACGCCAGTTCTCTCGGGACGCGTATTTACCGAGTTATAAGCGAGTTAACTTCCGGCGAGTCGCTTAGGTATCGCTGGAACGATAAAATTGCTAAGTACCCGCGCCGTGTCGGTTAGCCGGTTCGCGGTAAGAGTAAACTTTTTTCCTATCGTTCCTAGATGATTTTAAACGTTATATTCGTGGTAAACTGTGCATACGAAACCGTGTGTCGTGACGCCAGTTCTCTCGGACGCGTATTTACCGAGTTATAAGCGAGTTAACTTCCGGCGAGTCGCTTAGGTATCGCTGGAACGATAAAATTGCTAAGTACCAGCGCCGTGTCGGTTAGACGGTTCGCGGTAAGAGTAAACTTTTTTCCTATCGTTCCTAGATGATTTTAAACGTTATATTCGTGGTAAACTGTGCATACGAAACCGTGTGTCGTGACGCCAGTTCTCTCGGACGCGTATTTACCGAGTTATAAGCGAGTTAACTTCCGGCGAGTCGCTTAGGTATCGCTGGAACGATAAAATTGCTAAGTACCCGCGCCGTGTCGGTTAGCCGGTTCGCGGTAAGAGTAAACTTTTTTCCTATCGTTCCTAGATGATTTTAAACGTTATATTCGTGGTAAACTGTGCATACGAAACCGTGTGTCGTGACGCCAGTTCTCTCGGACGCGTATTTACCGAGTTATAAGCGAGTTAACTTCCGGCGAGTCGCTTAGGTATCGCTGGAACGATAAAATTGCTAAGTACCCGCGCCGTGTCGGTTAGCCGGTTCGCGGTAAGAGTAAACTTTTTTCCTATCGTTCCTAGATGATTTTAAACGTTATATTCGTGGTAAACTGTGCATACGAAACCGTGTGTCGTGACGCCAGTTCTCTCGGACGCGTATTTACCGAGTTATAAGCGAGTTAACTTCCGGCGAGTCGCTTAGGTATCGCTGGAACGATAAAATTGCTAAGTACCCGCGCCGTGTCGGTTAGCCGGTTCGCGGTAAGAGTAAACTTTTTTCCTATCGTTCCTAGATGATTTTAAACGTTATATTCGTGGTAAACTGTGCATACGAAACCGTGTGTCGTGACGCCAGTTCTCTCGGACGCGTATTTACCGAGTTATAAGCGAGTTAACTTCCGGCGAGTCGCTTAGGTATCGCTGGAACGATAAAATTGCTAAGTACCCGCGCCGTGTCGGTTAGACGGTTCGCGGTAAGAGTAAACTTTTTTCCTATCGTTCCTAGATGATTTTAAACGTTATATTCGTGGTAAACTGTGCATACGAAACCGTGTGTCGTGACGCCAGTTCTCTCGGACGCGTATTTACCGAGTTATAAGCGAGTTAACTTCCGGCGAGTCGCTTAGGTATCGCTGGAACGATAAAATTGCTAAGTACCCGCGCCGTGTCGGTTAGCCGGTTCGCGGTAAGAGTAAACTTTTTTCCTATCGTTCCTAGATGATTTTAAACGTTATATTCGTGGTAAACTGTGCATACGAAACCGTGTGTCGTGACGCCAGTTCTCTCGGACGCGTATTTACCGAGTTATAAGCGAGTTAACTTCCGGCGAGTCGCTTAGGTATCGCTGGAACGATAAAATTGCTAAGTACCGCGCCGTGTCGGTTAGCCGGTTCGCGGTAAGAGTAAACTTTTTTCCTATCGTTCCTAGATGATTTTAAACGTTATATTCGTGGTAAACTGTGCATACGAAACCGTGTGTCGTGACGCCAGTTCTCTCGGACGCGTATTTACCGAGTTATAAAGCGAGTTAACTTCCGGCGAGTCGCTTAGGTATCGCTGGAACGATAAAATTGCTAAGTACCCGCGCCGTGTCGGTTAGCCGGTTCGCGGTAAGAGTAAACTTTTTTCCTATCGTTCCTAGATGATTTTAAACGTTATATTCGTGGTAAACTGTGCATACGAAACCGTGTGTCGTGACGCCAGTTCTCTCGGACGCGTATTTACCGAGTTATAAGCGAGTTAACTTCCGGCGAGTCGCTTAGGTATCGCTGGAACGATAAAATTGCTAAGTACCCGCGCCGTGTCGGTTAGACGGTTCGCGGTAAGAGTAAACTTTTTTCCTATCGTTCCTAGATGATTTTAAACGTTATATTCGTGGTAAACTGTGCATACGAAACCGTGTGTCGTGACGCCAGTTCTCTCGGACGCGTATTTACCGAGTTATAAGCGAGTTAACTTCCGGCGAGTCGCTTAGGTATCGCTGGAACGATAAAATTGCTAAGTACCGCGCCGTGTCGGTTAGCCGGTTCGCGGTAAGAGTAAACTTTTTTCCTATCGTTCCTAGATGATTTTAAACGTTATATTCGTGGTAAACTGTGCATACGAAACCGTGTGTCGTGACGCCAGTTCTCTCGGACGCGTATTTACCGAGTTATAAGCGAGTTAACTTCCGGCGAGTCGCTTAGGTATCGCTGGAACGATAAAATTGCTAAGTACCCGCGCCGTGTCGGTTAGCCGGTTCGCGGTAAGAGTAAACTTTTTTCCTATCGTTCCTAGATGATTTTAAACGTTATATTCGTGGTAAACTGTGCATACGAAACCGTGTGTCGTGACGCCAGTTCTCTCGGACGCGTATTTACCGAGTTATAAGCGAGTTAACTTCCGGCGAGTCGCTTAGGTATCGCTGGAACGATAAAATTGCTAAGTACCCGCGCCGTGTCGGTTAGCCGGTTCGCGGTAAGAGTAAACTTTTTTCCTATCGTTCCTAGATGATTTTAAACGTTATATTCGTGGTAAACTGTGCATACGAAACCGTGTGTCGTGACGCCAGTTCTCTCGGACGCGTATTTACCGAGTTATAAGCGAGTTAACTTCCGGCGAGTCGCTTAGGTATCGCTGGAACGATAAAATTGCTAAGTACCCGCGCCGTGTCGGTTAGCCGGTTCGCGGTAAGAGTAAACTTTTTTCCTATCGTTCCTAGATGATTTTAAACGTTATATTCGTGGTAAACTGTGCATACGAAACCGTGTGTCGTGACGCCAGTTCTCTCGGACGCGTATTTACCGAGTTATAAGCGAGTTAACTTCCGGCGAGTCGCTTAGGTATCGCTGGAACGATAAAATTGCTAAGTACCGCGCCGTGTCGGTTAGACGGTTCGCGGTAAGAGTAAACTTTTTTCCTATCGTTCCTAGATGATTTTAAACGTTATATTCGTGGTAAACTGTGCATACGAAACCGTGTGTCGTGACGCCAGTTCTCTCGGACGCGTATTTACCGAGTTATAAGCGAGTTAACTTCCGGCGAGTCGCTTAGGTATCGCTGGAACGATAAAATTGCTAAGTACCGCGCCGTGTCGGTTAGCCGGTTCGCGGTAAGAGTAAACTTTTTTCCTATCGTTCCTAGATGATTTTAAACGTTATATTCGTGGTAAACTGTGCATACGAAACCGTGTGTCGTGACGCCAGTTCTCTCGGACGCGTATTTACCGAGTTATAAGCGAGTTAACTTCCGGCGAGTCGCTTAGGTATCGCTGGAACGATAAAATTGCTAAGTACCGCGCCGTGTCGGTTAGACGGTTCGCGGTAAGAGTAAACTTTTTTCCTATCGTTCCTAGATGATTTTAAACGTTATATTCGTGGTAAACTGTGCATACGAAACCGTGTGTCGTGACGCCAGTTCTCTCGGACGCGTATTTACCGAGTTATAAGCGAGTTAACTTCCGGCGAGTCGCTTAGGTATCGCTGGAACGATAAAATTGCTAAGTACCGCGCCGTGTCGGTTAGACGGTTCGCGGTAAGAGTAAACTTTTTTCCTATCGTTCCTAGATGATTTTAAACGTTATAATTCGTGGTAAACTGTGCATACGAAACCGTGTGTCGTGACGCCAGTTCTCTCGGACGCGTATTTACCGAGTTATAAGCGAGTTAACTTCCGGCGAGTCGCTTAGGTATCGCTGGAACGATAAAATTGCTAAGTACCGCGCCGTGTCGGTTAGCCGGTTCGCGGTAAGAGTAAACTTTTTTCCTATCGTTCCTAGATGATTTTAAACGTTATATTCGTGGTAAACTGTGCATACGAAACCGTGTGTCGTGACGCCAGTTCTCTCGGACGCGTATTTACCGAGTTATAAGCGAGTTAACTTCCGGCGAGTCGCTTAGGTATCGCTGGAACGATAAAATTGCTAAGTACCGCGCCGTGTCGGTTAGCCGGTTCGCGGTAAGAGTAAACTTTTTTCCTATCGTTCCTAGATGATTTTAAACGTTATATTCGTGGTAAACTGTGCATACGAAACCGTGTGTCGTGACGCCAGTTCTCTCGGACGCGTATTTACCGAGTTATAAGCGAGTTAACTTCCGGCGAGTCGCTTAGGTATCGCTGGAACGATAAAATTGCTAAGTACCGCGCCGTGTCGGTTAGACGGTTCGCGGTAAGAGTAAACTTTTTTCCTATCGTTCCTAGATGATTTTAAACGTTATATTCGTGGTAAACTGTGCATACGAAACCGTGTGTCGTGACGCCAGTTCTCTCGGACGCGTATTTACCGAGTTATAAGCGAGTTAACTTCCGGCGAGTCGCTTAGGTATCGCTGGAACGATAAAATTGCTAAGTACCGCGCCGTGTCGGTTAGACGGTTCGCGGTAAGAGTAAACTTTTTTCCTATCGTTCCTAGATGATTTTAAACGTTATATTCGTGGTAAACTGTGCATACGAAACCGTGTGTCGTGACGCCAGTTCTCTCGGACGCGTATTTACCGAGTTATAAGCGAGTTAACTTCCGGCGAGTCGCTTAGGTATCGCTGGAACGATAAAATTGCTAAGTACCGCGCCGTGTCGGTTAGCCGGTTCGCGGTAAGAGTAAACTTTTTTCCTATCGTTCCTAGATGATTTTAAACGTTATATTCGTGGTAAACTGTGCATACGAAACCGTGTGTCGTGACGCCAGTTCTCTCGGACGCGTATTTACCGAGTTATAAGCGAGTTAACTTCCGGCGAGTCGCTTAGGTATCGCTGGAACGATAAAATTGCTAAGTACCGCGCCGTGTCGGTTAGCCGGTTCGCGGTAAGAGTAAACTTTTTTCCTATCGTTCCTAGATGATTTTAAACGTTATATTCGTGGTAAACTGTGCATACGAAACCGTGTGTCGTGACGCCAGTTCTCTCGGACGCGTATTTACCGAGTTATAAGCGAGTTAACTTCCGGCGAGTCGCTTAGGTATCGCTGGAACGATAAAATTGCTAAGTACCGCGCCGTGTCGGTTAGCCGGTTCGCGGTAAGAGTAAACTTTTTTCCTATCGTTCCTAGATGATTTTAAACGTTATATTCGTGGTAAACTGTGCATACGAAACCGTGTGTCGTGACGCCAGTTCTCTCGGACGCGTATTTACCGAGTTATAAGCGAGTTAACTTCCGGCGAGTCGCTTAGGTATCGCTGGAACGATAAAATTGCTAAGTACCGCGCCGTGTCGGTTAGCCGGTTCGCGGTAAGAGTAAACTTTTTTCCTATCGTTCCTAGATGATTTTAAACGTTATATTCGTGGTAAACTGTGCATACGAAACCGTGTGTCGTGACGCCAGTTCTCTCGGACGCGTATTTACCGAGTTATAAGCGAGTTAACTTCCGGCGAGTCGCTTAGGTATCGCTGGAACGATAAAATTGCTAAGTACCGCGCCGTGTCGGTTAGCCGGTTCGCGGTAAGAGTAAACTTTTTTCCTATCGTTCCTAGATGATTTTAAACGTTATATTCGTGGTAAACTGTGCATACGAAACCGTGTGTCGTGACGCCAGTTCTCTCGGACGCGTATTTACCGAGTTATAAGCGAGTTAACTTCCGGCGAGTCGCTTAGGTATCGCTGGAACGATAAAATTGCTAAGTACCGCGCCGTGTCGGTTAGCCGGTTCGCGGTAAGAGTAAACTTTTTTCCTATCGTTCCTAGATGATTTTAAACGTTATATTCGTGGTAAACTGTGCATACGAAACCGTGTGTCGTGACGCCAGTTCTCTCGGACGCGTATTTACCGAGTTATAAGCGAGTTAACTTCCGGCGAGTCGCTTAGGTATCGCTGGAACGATAAAATTGCTAAGTACCCGCGCCGTGTCGGTTAGCCGGTTCGCGGTAAGAGTAAACTTTTTTCCTATCGTTCCTAGATGATTTTAAACGTTATATTCGTGGTAAACTGTGCATACGAAACCGTGTGTCGTGACGCCAGTTCTCTCGGACGCGTATTTACCGAGTTATAAGCGAGTTAACTTCCGGCGAGTCGCTTAGGTATCGCTGGAACGATAAAATTGCTAAGTACCGCGCCGTGTCGGTTAGCCGGTTCGCGGTAAGAGTAAACTTTTTTCCTATCGTTCCTAGATGATTTTAAACGTTATATTCGTGGTAAACTGTGCATACGAAACCGTGTGTCGTGACGCCAGTTCTCTCGGACGCGTATTTACCGAGTTATAAGCGAGTTAACTTCCGGCGAGTCGCTTAGGTATCGCTGGAACGATAAAATTGCTAAGTACCGCGCCGTGTCGGTTAGACGGTTCGCGGTAAGAGTAAACTTTTTTCCTATCGTTCCTAGATGATTTTAAACGTTATATTCGTGGTAAACTGTGCATACGAAACCGTGTGTCGTGACGCCAGTTCTCTCGGACGCGTATTTACCGAGTTATAAGCGAGTTAACTTCCGGCGAGTCGCTTAGGTATCGCTGGAACGATAAAATTGCTAAGTACCGCGCCGTGTCGGTTAGCCGGTTCGCGGTAAGAGTAAACTTTTTTCCTATCGTTCCTAGATGATTTTAAACGTTATATTCGTGGTAAACTGTGCATACGAAACCGTGTGTCGTGACGCCAGTTCTCTTGGACGCGTATTTACCGAGTTATAAGCGAGTTAACTTCCGGCGAGTCGCTTAGGTATCGCTGGAACGATAAAATTGCTAAGTACCGCGCCGTGTCGGTTAGACGGTTCGCGGTAAGAGTAAACTTTTTTCCTATCGTTCCTAGATGATTTTAAACGTTATATTCGTGGTAAACTGTGCATACGAAACCGTGTGTCGTGACGCCAGTTCTCTCGGACGCGTATTTACCGAGTTATAAGCGAGTTAACTTCCGGCGAGTCGCTTAGGTATCGCTGGAACGATAAAATTGCTAAGTACCGCGCCGTGTCGGTTAGCCGGTTCGCGGTAAGAGTAAACTTTTTTCCTATCGTTCCTAGATGATTTTAAACGTTATATTCGTGGTAAACTGTGCATACGAAACCGTGTGTCGTGACGCCAGTTCTCTCGGACGCGTATTTACCGAGTTATAAGCGAGTTAACTTCCGGCGAGTCGCTTAGGTATCGCTGGAACGATAAAATTGCTAAGTACCGCGCCGTATCGGTTAGACGGTTCGCGGTAAGAGTAAACTTTTTTCCTATCGTTCCTAGATGATTTCAAACGTTATATTCGTGGTAAACTGTGCATACGAAACCGTGTGTCGTGACGCCAGTTCTCTCGGACGCGTATTTACCGAGTTATAAGCGAGTTAACTTCCGGCGAGTCGCTTAGGTATCGCTGGAACGATAAAATTGCTAAGTACCGCGCCGTGTCGGTTAGCCGGTTCGCGGTAAGAGTAAACTTTTTTCCTATCGTTCCTAGATGATTTTAAACGTTATATTCGTGGTAAACTGTGCATACGAAACCGTGTGTCGTGACGCCAGTTCTCTCGGACGCGTATTTACCGAGTTATAAGCGAGTTAACTTCCGGCGAGTCGCTTAGGTATCGCTGGAACGATAAAATTGCTAAGTACCGCGCCGTGTCGGTTAGACGGTTCGCGGTAAGAGTAAACTTTTTTCCTATCGTTCCTAGATAATTTTAAACGTTATATTCGTGGTAAACTGTGCATACGAAACCGTGTGTCGTGACGCCAGTTCTCTCGGACGCGTATTTACCGAGTTATAAGCGAGTTAACTTCCGGCGAGTCGCTTAGGTATCGCTGGAACGATAAAATTGCTAAGTACCGCGCCGTGTCGGTTAGCCGGTTCGCGGTAAGAGTAAACTTTTTTCCTATCGTTCCTAGATGATTTTAAACGTTATATTCGTGGTAAACTGTGCATACGAAACCGTGTGTCGTGACGCCAGTTCTCTCGGACGCGTATTTACCGAGTTATAAGCGAGTTAACTTCCGGCGAGTCGCTTAGGTATCGCTGGAACGATAAAATTGCTAAGTACCGCGCCGTGTCGGTTAGACGGTTCGCGGTAAGAGTAAACTTTTTTCCTATCGTTCCTAGATGATTTTAAACGTTATATTCGTGGTAAACTGTGCATACGAAACCGTGTGTCGTGACGCCAGTTCTCTCGGACGCGTATTTACCGAGTTATAAGCGAGTTAACTTCCGGCGAGTCGCTTAGGTATCGCTGGAACGATAAAATTGCTAAGTACCGCGCCGTGTCGGTTAGCCGGTTCGCGGTAAGAGTAAACTTTTTTCCTATCGTTCCTAGATGATTTTAAACGTTATATTCGTGGTAAACTGTGCATACGAAACCGTGTGTCGTGACGCCAGTTCTCTCGGACGCGTATTTACCGAGTTATAAGCGAGTTAACTTCCGGCGAGTCGCTTAGGTATCGCTGGAACGATAAAATTGCTAAGTACCCGCGCCGTGTCGGTTAGACGGTTCGCGGTAAGAGTAAACTTTTTTCCTATCGTTCCTAGATGATTTTAAACGTTATATTCGTGGTAAACTGTGCATACGAAACCGTGTGTCGTGACGCCAGTTCTCTCGGACGCGTATTTACCGAGTTATAAGCGAGTTAACTTCCGGCGAGTCGCTTAGGTATCGCTGGAACGATAAAATTGCTAAGTACCGCGCCGTGTCGGTTAGCCGGTTCGCGGTAAGAGTAAACTTTTTTCCTATTGTTCCTAGATGATTTTAAACGTTATATTCGTGGTAAACTGTGCATACGAAACCGTGTGTCGTGACGCCAGTTCTCTCGGACGCGTATTTACCGAGTTATAAGCGAGTTAACTTCCGGCGAGTCGCTTAGGTATCGCTGGAACGATAAAATTGCTAAGTACCGCGCCGTGTCGGTTAGACGGTTCGCGGTAAGAGTAAACTTTTTTCCTATCGTTCCTAGATGATTTTAAACGTTATATTCGTGGTAAACTGTGCATACGAAACCGTGTGTCGTGACGCCAGTTCTCTCGGACGCGTATTTACCGAGTTATAAGCGAGTTAACTTCCGGCGAGTCGCTTAGGTATCGCTGGAACGATAAAATTGCTAAGTACCGCGCCGTGTCGGTTAGCCGGTTCGCGGTAAGAGTAAACTTTTTTCCTATCGTTCCTAGATGATTTTAAACGTTATATTCGTGGTAAACTGTGCATACGAAACCGTGTGTCGTGACGCCAGTTCTCTCGGACGCGTATTTACCGAGTTATAAGCGAGTTAACTTCCGGCGAGTCGCTTAGGTATCGCTGGAACGATAAAATTGCTAAGTACCGCGCCGTGTCGGTTAGACGGTTCGCGGTAAGAGTAAACTTTTTTCCTATCGTTCCTAGATGATTTTAAACGTTATATTCGTGGTAAACTGTGCATACGAAACCGTGTGTCGTGACGCCAGTTCTCTCGGACGCGTATTTACCGAGTTATAAGCGAGTTAACTTCCGGCGAGTCGCTTAGGTATCGCTGGAACGATAAAATTGCTAAGTACCGCGCCGTGTCGGTTAGCCGGTTCGCGGTAAGAGTAAACTTTTTTCCTATCGTTCCTAGATGATTTTAAACGTTATATTCGTGGTAAACTGTGCATACGAAACCGTGTGTCGTGACGCCAGTTCTCTCGGACGCGTATTTACCGAGTTATAAGCGAGTTAACTTCCGCTAGTCGCTTAGGTATCGCTGGAACGATAAAATTGCTAAGTACCGCGCCGTGTCGGTTAGCCGGTTCGCGGTAAGAGTAAACTTTTTTCCTATCGTTCCTAGATGATTTTAAACGTTATATTCGTGGTAAACTGTGCATACGAAACCGTGTGTCGTGACGCCAGTTCTCTCGGACGCGTATTTACCGAGTTATAAGCGAGTTAACTTCCGGCGAGTCGCTTAGGTATCGCTGGAACGATAAAATTGCTAAGTACCGCGCCGTGTCGGTTAGCCGGTTCGCGGTAAGAGTAAACTTTTTTCCTATCGTTCCTAGATGATTTTAAACGTTATATTCGTGGTAAACTGTGCATACGAAACCGTGTGTCGTGACGCCAGTTCTCTCGGACGCGTATTTACCGAGTTATAAGCGAGTTAACTTCCGGCGAGTCGCTTAGGTATCGCTGGAACGATAAAATTGCTAAGTACCGCGCCGTGTCGGTTAGACGGTTCGCGGTAAGAGTAAACTTTTTTCCTATCGTTCCTAGATGATTTTAAACGTTATATTCGTGGTAAACTGTGCATACGAAACCGTGTGTCGTGACGCCAGTTCTCTCGGACGCGTATTTACCGAGTTATAAGCGAGTTAACTTTCGGCGAGTCGCTTAGGTATCGCTGGAACGATAAAATTGCTAAGTACCGCGCCGTGTCGGTTAGCCGGTTCGCGGTAAGAGTAAACTTTTTTCCTATCGTTCCTAGATGATTTTAAACGTTATATTCGTGGTAAACTGTGCATACGAAACCGTGTGTCGTGACGCCAGTTCTCTCGGACGCGTATTTACCGAGTTATAAGCGAGTTAACTTCCGGCGAGTCGCTTAGGTATCGCTGGAACGATAAAATTGCTAAGTACCGCGCCGTATCGGTTAGACGGTTCGCGGTAAGAGTAAACTTTTTTCCTATCGTTCCTAGATGATTTCAAACGTTATATTCGTGGTAAACTGTGCATACGAAACCGTGTGTCGTGACGCCAGTTCTCTCGGACGCGTATTTACCGAGTTATAAGCGAGTTAACTTCCGGCGAGTCGCTTAGGTATCGCTGGAACGATAAAATTGCTAAGTACCGCGCCGTGTCGGTTAGCCGGTTCGCGGTAAGAGTAAACTTTTTTCCTATCGTTCCTAGATGATTTTAAACGTTATATTCGTGGTAAACTGTGCATACGAAACCGTGTGTCGTGACGCCAGTTCTCTCGGACGCGTATTTACCGAGTTATAAGCGAGTTAACTTCCGGCGAGTCGCTTAGGTATCGCTGGAACGATAAAATTGCTAAGTACCGCGCCGTGTCGGTTAGACGGTTCGCGGTAAGAGTAAACTTTTTTCCTATCGTTCCTAGATGATTTTAAACGTTATATTCGTGGTAAACTGTGCATACGAAACCGTGTGTCGTGACGCCAGTTCTCTCGGACGCGTATTTACCGAGTTATAAGCGAGTTAACTTCCGGCGAGTCGCTTAGGTATCGCTGGAACGATAAAATTGCTAAGTACCGCGCCGTGTCGGTTAGCCGGTTCGCGGTAAGAGTAAACTTTTTTCCTATCGTTCCTAGATGATTTTAAACGTTATATTCGTGGTAAACTGTGCATACGAAACCGTGTGTCGTGACGCCAGTTCTCTCGGACGCGTATTTACCGAGTTATAAGCGAGTTAACTTCCGGCGAGTCGCTTAGGTATCGCTGGAACGATAAAATTGCTAAGTACCGCGCCGTGTCGGTTAGACGGTTCGCGGTAAGAGTAAACTTTTTTCCTATCGTTCCTAGATGATTTTAAACGTTATATTCGTGGTAAACTGTGCATACGAAACCGTGTGTCGTGACGCCAGTTCTCTCGGACGCGTATTTACCGAGTTATAAGCGAGTTAACTTCCGGCGAGTCGCTTAGGTATCGCTGGAACGATAAAATTGCTAAGTACCGCGCCGTGTCGGTTAGCCGGTTCGCGGTAAGAGTAAACTTTTTTCCTATCGTTCCTAGATGATTTTAAACGTTATATTCGTGGTAAACTGTGCATACGAAACCGTGTGTCGTGACGCCAGTTCTCTCGGACGCGTATTTACCGAGTTATAAGCGAGTTAACTTCCGGCGAGTCGCTTAGGTATCGCTGGAACGATAAAATTGCTAAGTACCGCGCCGTGTCGGTTAGACGGTTCGCGGTAAGAGTAAACTTTTTTCCTATCGTTCCTAGATGATTTTAAACGTTATATTCGTGGTAAACTGTGCATACGAAACCGTGTGTCGTGACGCCAGTTCTCTCGGACGCGTATTTACCGAGTTATAAGCGAGTTAACTTCCGGCGAGTCGCTTAGGTATCGCTGGAACGATAAAATTGCTAAGTACCGCGCCGTGTCGGTTAGCCGGTTCGCGGTAAGAGTAAACTTTTTTCCTATCGTTCCTAGATGATTTTAAACGTTATATTCGTGGTAAACTGTGCATACGAAACCGTGTGTCGTGACGCCAGTTCTCTCGGACGCGTATTTACCGAGTTATAAGCGAGTTAACTTCCGGCGAGTCGCTTAGGTATCGCTGGAACGATAAAATTGCTAAGTACCGCGCCGTGTCGGTTAGACGGTTCGCGGTAAGAGTAAACTTTTTTCCTATCGTTCCTAGATGATTTTAAACGTTATATTCGTGGTAAACTGTGCATACGAAACCGTGTGTCGTGACGCCAGTTCTCTCGGACGCGTATTTACCGAGTTATAAGCGAGTTAACTTCCGGCGAGTCGCTTAGGTATCGCTGGAACGATAAAATTGCTAAGTACCGCGCCGTGTCGGTTAGCCGGTTCGCGGTAAGAGTAAACTTTTTTCCTATCGTTCCTAGATGATTTTAAACGTTATATTCGTGGTAAACTGTGCATACGAAACCGTGTGTCGTGACGCCAGTTCTCTCGGACGCGTATTTACCGAGTTATAAGCGAGTTAACTTCCGGCGAGTCGCTTAGGTATCGCTGGAACGATAAAATTGCTAAGTACCGCGCCGTGTCGGTTAGCCGGTTCGCGGTAAGAGTAAACTTTTTTCCTATCGTTCCTAGATGATTTTAAACGTTATATTCGTGGTAAACTGTGCATACGAAACCGTGTGTCGTGACGCCAGTTCTCTCGGACGCGTATTTACCGAGTTATAAGCGAGTTAACTTCCGGCGAGTCGCTTAGGTATCGCTGGAACGATAAAATTGCTAAGTACCGCGCCGTATCGGTTAGACGGTTCGCGGTAAGAGTAAACTTTTTTCCTATCGTTCCTAGATGATTTCAAACGTTATATTCGTGGTAAACTGTGCATACGAAACCGTGTGTCGTGACGCCAGTTCTCTCGGACGCGTATTTACCGAGTTATAAGCGAGTTAACTTCCGGCGAGTCGCTTAGGTATCGCTGGAACGATAAAATTGCTAAGTACCGCGCCGTGTCGGTTAGCCGGTTCGCGGTAAGAGTAAACTTTTTTCCTATCGTTCCTAGATGATTTTAAACGTTATATTCGTGGTAAACTGTGCATACGAAACCGTGTGTCGTGACGCCAGTTCTCTCGGACGCGTATTTACCGAGTTATAAGCGAGTTAACTTCCGGCGAGTCGCTTAGGTATCGCTGGAACGATAAAATTGCTAAGTACCGCGCCGTGTCGGTTAGACGGTTCGCGGTAAGAGTAAACTTTTTTCCTATCGTTCCTAGATGATTTTAAACGTTATATTCGTGGTAAACTGTGCATACGAAACCGTGTGTCGTGACGCCAGTTCTCTCGGACGCGTATTTACCGAGTTATAAGCGAGTTAACTTCCGGCGAGTCGCTTAGGTATCGCTGGAACGATAAAATTGCTAAGTACCGCGCCGTGTCGGTTAGCCGGTTCGCGGTAAGAGTAAACTTTTTTCCTATCGTTCCTAGATGATTTTAAACGTTATATTCGTGGTAAACTGTGCATACGAAACCGTGTGTCGTGACGCCAGTTCTCTCGGACGCGTATTTACCGAGTTATAAGCGAGTTAACTTCCGGCGAGTCGCTTAGGTATCGCTGGAACGATAAAATTGCTAAGTACCGCGCCGTGTCGGTTAGACGGTTCGCGGTAAGAGTAAACTTTTTTCCTATCGTTCCTAGATGATTTTAAACGTTATATTCGTGGTAAACTGTGCATACGAAACCGTGTGTCGTGACGCCAGTTCTCTCGGACGCGTATTTACCGAGTTATAAGCGAGTTAACTTCCGGCGAGTCGCTTAGGTATCGCTGGAACGATAAAATTGCTAAGTACCGCGCCGTGTCGGTTAGCCGGTTCGCGGTAAGAGTAAACTTTTTTCCTATCGTTCCTAGATGATTTTAAACGTTATATTCGTGGTAAACTGTGCATACGAAACCGTGTGTCGTGACGCCAGTTCTCTCGGACGCGTATTTACCGAGTTATAAGCGAGTTAACTTCCGGCGAGTCGCTTAGGTATCGCTGGAACGATAAAATTGCTAAGTACCGCGCCGTGTCGGTTAGACGGTTCGCGGTAAGAGTAAACTTTTTTCCTATCGTTCCTAGATGATTTTAAACGTTATATTCGTGGTAAACTGTGCATACGAAACCGTGTGTCGTGACGCCAGTTCTCTCGGACGCGTATTTACCGAGTTATAAGCGAGTTAACTTCCGGCGAGTCGCTTAGGTATCGCTGGAACGATAAAATTGCTAAGTACCGCGCCGTGTCGGTTAGCCGGTTCGCGGTAAGAGTAAACTTTTTTCCTATCGTTCCTAGATGATTTTAAACGTTATATTCGTGGTAAACTGTGCATACGAAACCGTGTGTCGTGACGCCAGTTCTCTCGGACGCGTATTTACCGAGTTATAAGCGAGTTAACTTCCGGCGAGTCGCTTAGGTATCGCTGGAACGATAAAATTGCTAAGTACCGCGCCGTGTCGGTTAGACGGTTCGCGGTAAGAGTAAACTTTTTTCCTATCGTTCCTAGATGATTTTAAACGTTATATTCGTGGTAAACTGTGCATACGAAACCGTGTGTCGTGACGCCAGTTCTCTCGGACGCGTATTTACCGAGTTATAAGCGAGTTAACTTCCGGCGAGTCGCTTAGGTATCGCTGGAACGATAAAATTGCTAAGTACCGCGCCGTGTCGGTTAGCCGGTTCGCGGTAAGAGTAAACTTTTTTCCTATCGTTCCTAGATGATTTTAAACGTTATATTCGTGGTAAACTGTGCATACGAAACCGTGTGTCGTGACGCCAGTTCTCTCGGACGCGTATTTACCGAGTTATAAGCGAGTTAACTTCCGGCGAGTCGCTTAGGTATCGCTGGAACGATAAAATTGCTAAGTACCGCGCCGTGTCGGTTAGACGGTTCGCGGTAAGAGTAAACTTTTTTCCTATCGTTCCTAGATGATTTTAAACGTTATATTCGTGGTAAACTGTGCATACGAAACCGTGTGTCGTGACGCCAGTTCTCTCGGACGCGTATTTACCGAGTTATAAGCGAGTTAACTTCCGGCGAGTCGCTTAGGTATCGCTGGAACGATAAAATTGCTAAGTACCGCGCCGTGTCGGTTAGCCGGTTCGCGGTAAGAGTAAACTTTTTTCCTATCGTTCCTAGATGATTTTAAACGTTATATTCGTGGTAAACTGTGCATACGAAACCGTGTGTCGTGACGCCAGTTCTCTCGGACGCGTATTTACCGAGTTATAAGCGAGTTAACTTCCGGCGAGTCGCTTAGGTATCGCTGGAACGATAAAATTGCTAAGTACCGCGCCGTGTCGGTTAGCCGGTTCGCGGTAAGAGTAAACTTTTTTCCTATCGTTCCTAGATGATTTTAAACGTTATATTCGTGGTAAACTGTGCATACGAAACCGTGTGTCGTGACGCCAGTTCTCTCGGACGCGTATTTACCGAGTTATAAGCGAGTTAACTTCCGGCGAGTCGCTTAGGTATCGCTGGAACGATAAAATTGCTAAGTACCGCGCCGTGTCGGTTAGACGGTTCGCGGTAAGAGTAAACTTTTTTCCTATCGTTCCTAGATGATTTTAAACGTTATATTCGTGGTAAACTGTGCATACGAAACCGTGTGTCGTGACGCCAGTTCTCTCGGACGCGTATTTACCGAGTTATAAGCGAGTTAACTTCCGGCGAGTCGCTTAGGTATCGCTGGAACGATAAAATTGCTAAGTACCGCGCCGTGTCGGTTAGCCGGTTCGCGGTAAGAGTAAACTTTTTTCCTATCGTTCCTAGATGATTTTAAACGTTATATTCGTGGTAAACTGTGCATACGAAACCGTGTGTCGTGACGCCAGTTCTCTCGGACGCGTATTTACCGAGTTATAAGCGAGTTAACTTCCGGCGAGTCGCTTAGGTATCGCTGGAACGATAAAATTGCTAAGTACCGCGCCGTGTCGGTTAGACGGTTCGCGGTAAGAGTAAACTTTTTTCCTATCGTTCCTAGATGATTTTAAACGTTATATTCGTGGTAAACTGTGCATACGAAACCGTGTGTCGTGACGCCAGTTCTCTCGGACGCGTATTTACCGAGTTATAAGCGAGTTAACTTCCGGCGAGTCGCTTAGGTATCGCTGGAACGATAAAATTGCTAAGTACCGCGCCGTGTCGGTTAGCCGGTTCGCGGTAAGAGTAAACTTTTTTCCTATCGTTCCTAGATGATTTTAAACGTTATATTCGTGGTAAACTGTGCATACGAAACCGTGTGTCGTGACGCCAGTTCTCTCGGACGCGTATTTACCGAGTTATAAGCGAGTTAACTTCCGGCGAGTCGCTTAGGTATCGCTGGAACGATAAAATTGCTAAGTACCGCGCCGTGTCGGTTAGACGGTTCGCGGTAAGAGTAAACTTTTTTCCTATCGTTCCTAGATGATTTTAAACGTTATATTCGTGGTAAACTGTGCATACGAAACCGTGTGTCGTGACGCCAGTTCTCTCGGACGCGTATTTACCGAGTTATAAGCGAGTTAACTTCCGGCGAGTCGCTTAGGTATCGCTGGAACGATAAAATTGCTAAGTACCGCGCCGTGTCGGTTAGCCGGTTCGCGGTAAGAGTAAACTTTTTTCCTATCGTTCCTAGATGATTTTAAACGTTATATTCGTGGTAAACTGTGCATACGAAACCGTGTGTCGTGACGCCAGTTCTCTCGGACGCGTATTTACCGAGTTATAAGCGAGTTAACTTCCGGCGAGTCGCTTAGGTATCGCTGGAACGATAAAATTGCTAAGTACCGCGCCGTGTCGGTTAGACGGTTCGCGGTAAGAGTAAACTTTTTTCCTATCGTTCCTAGATGATTTTAAACGTTATATTCGTGGTAAACTGTGCATACGAAACCGTGTGTCGTGACGCCAGTTCTCTCGGACGCGTATTTACCGAGTTATAAGCGAGTTAACTTCCGGCGAGTCGCTTAGGTATCGCTGGAACGATAAAATTGCTAAGTACCGCGCCGTGTCGGTTAGCCGGTTCGCGGTAAGAGTAAACTTTTTTCCTATCGTTCCTAGATGATTTTAAACGTTATATTCGTGGTAAACTGTGCATACGAAACCGTGTGTCGTGACGCCAGTTCTCTCGGACGCGTATTTACCGAGTTATAAGCGAGTTAACTTCCGGCGAGTCGCTTAGGTATCGCTGGAACGATAAAATTGCTAAGTACCGCGCCGTGTCGGTTAGACGGTTCGCGGTAAGAGTAAACTTTTTTCCTATCGTTCCTAGATGATTTTAAACGTTATATTCGTGGTAAACTGTGCATACGAAACCGTGTGTCGTGACGCCAGTTCTCTCGGACGCGTATTTACCGAGTTATAAGCGAGTTAACTTCCGGCGAGTCGCTTAGGTATCGCTGGAACGATAAAATTGCTAAGTACCGCGCCGTGTCGGTTAGCCGGTTCGCGGTAAGAGTAAACTTTTTTCCTATCGTTCCTAGATGATTTTAAACGTTATATTCGTGGTAAACTGTGCATACGAAACCGTGTGTCGTGACGCCAGTTCTCTCGGACGCGTATTTACCGAGTTATAAGCGAGTTAACTTCCGGCGAGTCGCTTAGGTATCGCTGGAACGATAAAATTGCTAAGTACCGCGCCGTGTCGGTTAGCCGGTTCGCGGTAAGAGTAAACTTTTTTCCTATCGTTCCTAGATGATTTTAAACGTTATATTCGTGGTAAACTGTGCATACGAAACCGTGTGTCGTGACGCCAGTTCTCTCGGACGCGTATTTACCGAGTTATAAGCGAGTTAACTTCCGGCGAGTCGCTTAGGTATCGCTGGAACGATAAAATTGCTAAGTACCGCGCCGTGTCGGTTAGCCGGTTCGCGGTAAGAGTAAACTTTTTTCCTATCGTTCCTAGATGATTTTAAACGTTATATTCGTTGTAAACTGTGCATACGAAACCGTGTGTCGTGACGCCAGTTCTCTCGGACGCGTATTTACCGAGTTATAAGCGAGTTAACTTCCGGCGAGTCGCTTAGGTATCGCTGGAACGATAAAATTGCTAAGTACCGCGCCGTGTCGGTTAGACGGTTCGCGGTAAGAGTAAACTTTTTTCCTATCGTTCCTAGATGATTTTAAACGTTATATTCGTGGTAAACTGTGCATACGAAACCGTGTGTCGTGACGCCAGTTCTCTCGGACGCGTATTTACCGAGTTATAAGCGAGTTAACTTCCGGCGAGTCGCTTAGGTATCGCTGGAACGATAAAATTGCTAAGTACCGCGCCGTGTCGGTTAGCCGGTTCGCGGTAAGAGTAAACTTTTTTCCTATCGTTCCTAGATGATTTTAAACGTTATATTCGTGGTAAACTGTGCATACGAAACCGTGTGTCGTGACGCCAGTTCTCTCGGACGCGTATTTACCGAGTTATAAGCGAGTTAACTTCCGGCGAGTCGCTTAGGTATCGCTGGAACGATAAAATTGCTAAGTACCGCGCCGTGTCGGTTAGCCGGTTCGCGGTAAGAGTAAACTTTTTTCCTATCGTTCCTAGATGATTTTAAACGTTATATTCGTGGTAAACTGTGCATACGAAACCGTGTGTCGTGACGCCAGTTCTCTCGGACGCGTATTTACCGAGTTATAAGCGAGTTAACTTCCGGCGAGTCGCTTAGGTATCGCTGGAACGATAAAATTGCTAAGTACCGCGCCGTGTCGGTTAGCCGGTTCGCGGTAAGAGTAAACTTTTTTCCTATCGTTCCTAGATGATTTTAAACGTTATATTCGTGGTAAACTGTGCATACGAAACCGTGTGTCGTGACGCCAGTTCTCTCGGACGCGTATTTACCGAGTTATAAGCGAGTTAACTTCCGGCGAGTCGCTTAGGTATCGCTGGAACGATAAAATTGCTAAGTACCGCGCCGTGTCGGTTAGCCGGTTCGCGGTAAGAGTAAACTTTTTTCCTATCGTTCCTAGATGATTTTAAACGTTATATTCGTGGTAAACTGTGCATACGAAACCGTGTGTCGTGACGCCAGTTCTCTCGGACGCGTATTTACCGAGTTATAAGCGAGTTAACTTCCGGCGAGTCGCTTAGGTATCGCTGGAACGATAAAATTGCTAAGTACCGCGCCGTGTCGGTTAGCCGGTTCGCGGTAAGAGTAAACTTTTTTCCTATCGTTCCTAGATGATTTTAAACGTTATATTCGTGGTAAACTGTGCATACGAAACCGTGTGTCGTGACGCCAGTTCTCTCGGACGCGTATTTACCGAGTTATAAGCGAGTTAACTTCCGGCGAGTCGCTTAGGTATCGCTGGAACGATAAAATTGCTAAGTACCGCGCCGTGTCGGGTAGCCGGTTCGCGGTAAGAGTAAACTTTTTTCCTATCGTTCCTAGATGATTTTAAACGTTATATTCGTGGTAAACTGTGCATACGAAACCGTGTGTCGTGACGCCAGTTCTCTCGGACGCGTATTTACCGAGTTATAAGCGAGTTAACTTCCGGCGAGTCGCTTAGGTATCGCTGGAACGATAAAATTGCTAAGTACCGCGCCGTGTCGGTTAGCCGGTTCGCGGTAAGAGTAAACTTTTTTCCTATCGTTCCTAGATGATTTTAAACGTTATATTCGTGGTAAACTGTGCATACGAAACCGTGTGTCGTGACGCCAGTTCTCTCGGACGCGTATTTACCGAGTTATAAGCGAGTTAACTTCCGGCGAGTCGCTTAGGTATCGCTGGAACGATAAAATTGCTAAGTACCGCGCCGTGTCGGTTAGACGGTTCGCGGTAAGAGTAAACTTTTTTCCTATCGTTCCTAGATGATTTTAAACGTTATATTCGTGGTAAACTGTGCATACGAAACCGTGTGTCGTGACGCCAGTTCTCTCGGACGCGTATTTACCGAGTTATAAGCGAGTTAACTTCCGGCGAGTCGCTTAGGTATCGCTGGAACGATAAAATTGCTAAGTACCGCGCCGTGTCGGTTAGCCGGTTCGCGGTAAGAGTAAACTTTTTTCCTATCGTTCCTAGATGATTTTAAACGTTATATTCGTGGTAAACTGTGCATACGAAACCGTGTGTCGTGACGCCAGTTCTCTCGGACGCGTATTTACCGAGTTATAAGCGAGTTAACTTCCGGCGAGTCGCTTAGGTATCGCTGGAACGATAAAATTGCTAAGTACCGCGCCGTGTCGGTTAGACGGTTCGCGGTAAGAGTAAACTTTTTTCCTATCGTTCCTAGATGATTTTAAACGTTATATTCGTGGTAAACTGTGCATACGAAACCGTGTGTCGTGACGCCAGTTCTCTCGGACGCGTATTTACCGAGTTATAAGCGAGTTAACTTCCGGCGAGTCGCTTAGGTATCGCTGGAACGATAAAATTGCTAAGTACCGCGCCGTGTCGGTTAGCCGGTTCGCGGTAAGAGTAAACTTTTTTCCTATCGTTCCTAGATGATTTTAAACGTTATATTCGTGGTAAACTGTGCATACGAAACCGTGTGTCGTGACGCCAGTTCTCTCGGACGCGTATTTACCGAGTTATAAGCGAGTTAACTTCCGGCGAGTCGCTTAGGTATCGCTGGAACGATAAAATTGCTAAGTACCGCGCCGTGTCGGTTAGCCGGTTCGCGGTAAGAGTAAACTTTTTTCCTATCGTTCCTAGATGATTTTAAACGTTATATTCGTGGTAAACTGTGCATACGAAACCGTGTGTCGTGACGCCAGTTCTCTCGGACGCGTATTTACCGAGTTATAAGCGAGTTAACTTCCGGCGAGTCGCTTAGGTATCGCTGGAACGATAAAATTGCTAAGTACCGCGCCGTGTCGGTTAGCCGGTTCGCGGTAAGAGTAAACTTTTTTCCTATCGTTCCTAGATGATTTTAAACGTTATATTCGTGGTAAACTGTGCATACGAAACCGTGTGTCGTGACGCCAGTTCTCTCGGACGCGTATTTACCGAGTTATAAGCGAGTTAACTTCCGGCGAGTCGCTTAGGTATCGCTGGAACGATAAAATTGCTAAGTACCGCGCCGTGTCGGTTAGACGGTTCGCGGTAAGAGTAAACTTTTTTCCTATCGTTCCTAGATGATTTTAAACGTTATATTCGTGGTAAACTGTGCATACGAAACCGTGTGTCGTGACGCCAGTTCTCTCGGACGCGTATTTACCGAGTTATAAGCGAGTTAACTTCCGGCGAGTCGCTTAGGTATCGCTGGAACGATAAAATTGCTAAGTACCGCGCCGTGTCGGTTAGCCGGTTCGCGGTAAGAGTAAACTTTTTTCCTATCGTTCCTAGATGATTTTAAACGTTATATTCGTGGTAAACTGTGCATACGAAACCGTGTGTCGTGACGCCAGTTCTCTCGGACGCGTATTTACCGAGTTATAAGCGAGTTAACTTCCGGCGAGTCGCTTAGGTATCGCTGGAACGATAAAATTGCTAAGTACCGCGCCGTGTCGGTTAGCCGGTTCGCGGTAAGAGTAAACTTTTTTCCTATCGTTCCTAGATGATTTTAAACGTTATATTCGTGGTAAACTGTGCATACGAAACCGTGTGTCGTGACGCCAGTTCTCTCGGACGCGTATTTACCGAGTTATAAGCGAGTTAACTTCCGGCGAGTCGCTTAGGTATCGCTGGAACGATAAAATTGCTAAGTACCGCTCCGTGTCGGTTAGACGGTTCGCGGTAAGAGTAAACTTTTTTCCTATCGTTCCTAGATGATTTTAAACGTTATATTCGTGGTAAACTGTGCATACGAAACCGTGTGTCGTGACGCCAGTTCTCTCGGACGCGTATTTACCGAGTTATAAGCGAGTTAACTTCCGGCGAGTCGCTTAGGTATCGCTGGAACGATAAAATTGCTAAGTACCGCGCCGTGTCGGTTAGCCGGTTCGCGGTAAGAGTAAACTTTTTTCCTATCGTTCCTAGATGATTTTAAACGTTATATTCGTGGTAAACTGTGCATACGAAACCGTGTGTCGTGACGCCAGTTCTCTCGGACGCGTATTTACCGAGTTATAAGCGAGTTAACTTCCGGCGAGTCGCTTAGGTATCGCTGGAACGATAAAATTGCTAAGTACCGCGCCGTGTCGGTTAGACGGTTCGCGGTAAGAGTAAACTTTTTTCCTATCGTTCCTAGATGATTTTAAACGTTATATTCGTGGTAAACTGTGCATACGAAACCGTGTGTCGTGACGCCAGTTCTCTCGGACGCGTATTTACCGAGTTATAAGCGAGTTAACTTCCGGCGAGTCGCTTAGGTATCGCTGGAACGATAAAATTGCTAAGTACCGCGCCGGGTCGGTTAGCCGGTTCGCGGTAAGAGTAAACTTTTTTCCTATCGTTCCTAGATGATTTTAAACGTTATATTCGTGGTAAACTGTGCATACGAAACCGTGTGTCGTGACGCCAGTTCTCTCGGACGCGTATTTACCGAGTTATAAGCGAGTTAACTTCCGGCGAGTCGCTTAGGTATCGCTGGAACGATAAAATTGCTAAGTACCGCGCCGGTGTCGGTTAGCCGGTTCGCGGTAAGAGTAAACTTTTTTCCTATCGTTCCTAGATGATTTTAAACGTTATATTCGTGGTAAACTGTGCATACGAAACCGTGTGTCGTGACGCCAGTTCTCTCGGACGCGTATTTACCGAGTTATAAGCGAGTTAACTTCCGGCGAGTCGCTTAGGTATCGCTGGAACGATAAAATTGCTAAGTACCGCGCCGTGTCGGTTAGCCGGTTCGCGGTAAGAGTAAACTTTTTTCCTATCGTTCCTAGATGATTTTAAACGTTATATTCGTGGTAAACTGTGCATACGAAACCGTGTGTCGTGACGCCAGTTCTCTCGGACGCGTATTTACCGAGTTATAAGCGAGTTAACTTCCGGCGAGTCGCTTAGGTATCGCTGGAACGATAAAATTGCTAAGTACCGCGCCGTGTCGGTTAGCCGGTTCGCGGTAAGAGTAAACTTTTTTCCTATCGTTCCTAGATGATTTTAAACGTTATATTCGTGGTAAACTGTGCATACGAAACCGTGTGTCGTGACGCCAGTTCTCTCGGACGCGTATTTACCGAGTTATAAGCGAGTTAACTTCCGGCGAGTCGCTTAGGTATCGCTGGAACGATAAAATTGCTAAGTACCGCGCCGTGTCGGTTAGACGGTTCGCGGTAAGAGTAAACTTTTTTCCTATCGTTCCTAGATGATTTTAAACGTTATATTCGTGGTAAACTGTGCATACGAAACCGTGTGTCGTGACGCCAGTTCTCTCGGACGCGTATTTACCGAGTTATAAGCGAGTTAACTTCCGGCGAGTCGCTTAGGTATCGCTGGAACGATAAAATTGCTAAGTACCGCGCCGTGTCGGTTAGCCGGTTCGCGGTAAGAGTAAACTTTTTTCCTATCGTTCCTAGATGATTTTAAACGTTATATTCGTGGTAAACTGTGCATACGAAACCGTGTGTCGTGACGCCAGTTCTCTCGGACGCGTATTTACCGAGTTATAAGCGAGTTAACTTCCGGCGAGTCGCTTAGGTATCGCTGGAACGATAAAATTGCTAAGTACCGCGCCGTATCGGTTAGACGGTTCGCGGTAAGAGTAAACTTTTTTCCTATCGTTCCTAGATGATTTCAAACGTTATATTCGTGGTAAACTGTGCATACGAAACCGTGTGTCGTGACGCCAGTTCTCTCGGACGCGTATTTACCGAGTTATAAGCGAGTTAACTTCCGGCGAGTCGCTTAGGTATCGCTGGAACGATAAAATTGCTAAGTACCGCGCCGTGTCGGTTAGCCGGTTCGCGGTAAGAGTAAACTTTTTTCCTATCGTTCCTAGATGATTTTAAACGTTATATTCGTGGTAAACTGTGCATACGAAACCGTGTGTCGTGACGCCAGTTCTCTCGGACGCGTATTTACCGAGTTATAAGCGAGTTAACTTCCGGCGAGTCGCTTAGGTATCGCTGGAACGATAAAATTGCTAAGTACCGCGCCGTATCGGTTAGACGGTTCGCGGTAAGAGTAAACTTTTTTCCTATCGTACCTAGATGATTTCAAACGTTATATTCGTGGTAAACTGTGCATACGAAACCGTGTGTCGTGACGCCAGTTCTCTCGGACGCGTATTTACCGAGTTATAAGCGAGTTAACTTCCGGCGAGTCGCTTAGGTATCGCTGGAACGATAAAATTGCTAAGTACCGCGCCGTGTCGGTTAGCCGGTTCGCGGTAAGAGTAAACTTTTTTCCTATCGTTCCTAGATGATTTTAAACGTTATATTCGTGGTAAACTGTGCATACGAAACCGTGTGTCGTGACGCCAGTTCTCTCGGACGCGTATTTACCGAGTTATAAGCGAGTTAACTTCCGGCGAGTCGCTTAGGTATCGCTGGAACGATAAAATTGCTAAGTACCGCGCCGTGTCGGTTAGACGGTTCGCGGTAAGAGTAAACTTTTTTCCTATCGTTCCTAGATGATTTTAAACGTTATATTCGTGGTAAACTGTGCATACGAAACCGTGTGTCGTGACGCCAGTTCTCTCGGACGCGTATTTACCGAGTTATAAGCGAGTTAACTTCCGGCGAGTCGCTTAGGTATCGCTGGAACGATAAAATTGCTAAGTACCGCGCCGTGTCGGTTAGCCGGTTCGCGGTAAGAGTAAACTTTTTTCCTATCGTTCCTAGATGATTTTAAACGTTATATTCGTGGTAAACTGTGCATACGAAACCGTGTGTCGTGACGCCAGTTCTCTCGGACGCGTATTTACCGAGTTATAAGCGAGTTAACTTCCGGCGAGTCGCTTAGGTATCGCTGGAACGATAAAATTGCTAAGTACCGCGCCGTGTCGGTTAGCCGGTTCGCGGTAAGAGTAAACTTTTTTCCTATCGTTCCTAGATGATTTTAAACGTTATATTCGTGGTAAACTGTGTATACGAAACCGTGTGTCGTGACGCCAGTTCTCTCGGACGCGTATTTACCGAGTTATAAGCGAGTTAACTTCCGGCGAGTCGCTTAGGTATCGCTGGAACGATAAAATTGCTAAGTACCGCGCCGTATCGGTTAGACGGTTCGCGGTAAGAGTAAACTTTTTTCCTATCGTTCCTAGATGATTTCAAACGTTATATTCGTGGTAAACTGTGCATACGAAACCGTGTGTCGTGACGCCAGTTCTCTCGGACGCGTATTTACCGAGTTATAAGCGAGTTAACTTCCGGCGAGTCGCTTAGGTATCGCTGGAACGATAAAATTGCTAAGTACCGCGCCGTGTCGGTTAGCCGGTTCGCGGTAAGAGTAAACTTTTTTCCTATCGTTCCTAGATGATTTTAAACGTTATATTCGTGGTAAACTGTGCATACGAAACCGTGTGTCGTGACGCCAGTTCTCTCGGACGCGTATTTACCGAGTTATAAGCGAGTTAACTTCCGGCGAGTCGCTTAGGTATCGCTGGAACGATAAAATTGCTAAGTACCGCGCCGTATCGGTTAGACGGTTCGCGGTAAGAGTAAACTTTTTTCCTATCGTACCTAGATGATTACAAACGTTATATTCGTGGTAAACTGTGCATACGAAACCGTGTGTCGTGACGCCAGTTCTCTCGGACGCGTATTTACCGAGTTATAAGCGAGTTAACTTCCGGCGAGTCGCTTAGGTATCGCTGGAACGATAAAATTGCTAAGTACCGCGCCGTGTCGGTTAGCCGGTTCGCGGTAAGAGTAAACTTTTTTCCTATCGTTCCTAGATGATTTTAAACGTTATATTCGTGGTAAACTGTGCATACGAAACCGTGTGTCGTGACGCCAGTTCTCTCGGACGCGTATTTACCGAGTTATAAGCGAGTTAACTTCCGGCGAGTCGCTTAGGTATCGCTGGAACGATAAAATTGCTAAGTACCGCGCCGTGTCGGTTAGACGGTTCGCGGTAAGAGTAAACTTTTTTCCTATCGTTCCTAGATGATTTTAAACGTTATATTCGTGGTAAACTGTGCATACGAAACCGTGTGTCGTGACGCCAGTTCTCTCGGACGCGTATTTACCGAGTTATAAGCGAGTTAACTTCCGGCGAGTCGCTTAGGTATCGCTGGAACGATAAAATTGCTAAGTACCGCGCCGTGTCGGTTAGCCGGTTCGCGGTAAGAGTAAACTTTTTTCCTATCGTTCCTAGATGATTTTAAACGTTATATTCGTGGTAAACTGTGCATACGAAACCGTGTGTCGTGACGCCAGTTCTCTCGGACGCGTATTTACCGAGTTATAAGCGAGTTAACTTCCGGCGAGTCGCTTAGGTATCGCTGGAACGATAAAATTGCTAAGTACCGCGCTGTGTCGGTTAGACGGTTCGCGGTAAGAGTAAACTTTTTTCCTATCGTTCCTAGATGATTTTAAACGTTATATTCGTGGTAAACTGTGCATACGAAACCGTGTGTCGTGACGCCAGTTCTCTCGGACGCGTATTTACCGAGTTATAAGCGAGTTAACTTCCGGCGAGTCGCTTAGGTATCGCTGGAACGATAAAATTGCTAAGTACCGCGCCGTGTCGGTTAGCCGGTTCGCGGTAAGAGTAAACTTTTTTCCTATCGTTCCTAGATGATTTTAAACGTTATATTCGTGGTAAACTGTGCATACGAAACCGTGTGTCGTGACGCCAGTTCTCTCGGACGCGTATTTACCGAGTTATAAGCGAGTTAACTTCCGGCGAGTCGCTTAGGTATCGCTGGAACGATAAAATTGCTAAGTACCGCGCCGTGTCGGTTAGACGGTTCGCGGTAAGAGTAAACTTTTTTCCTATCGTTCCTAGATGATTTTAAACGTTATATTCGTGGTAAACTGTGCATACGAAACCGTGTGTCGTGACGCCAGTTCTCTCGGACGCGTATTTACCGAGTTATAAGCGAGTTAACTTCCGGCGAGTCGCTTAGGTATCGCTGGAACGATAAAATTGCTAAGTACCGCGCCGTGTCGGTTAGCCGGTTCGCGGTAAGAGTAAACTTTTTTCCTATCGTTCCTAGATGATTTTAAACGTTATATTCGTGGTAAACTGTGCATACGAAACCGTGTGTCGTGACGCCAGTTCTCTCGGACGCGTATTTACCGAGTTATAAGCGAGTTAACTTCCGGCGAGTCGCTTAGGTATCGCTGGAACGATAAAATTGCTAAGTACCGCGCCGTGTCGGTTAGCCGGTTCGCGGTAAGAGTAAACTTTTTTCCTATCGTTCCTAGATGATTTTAAACGTTATATTCGTGGTAAACTGTGCATACGAAACCGTGTGTCGTGACGCCAGTTCTCTCGGACGCGTATTTACCGAGTTATAAGCGAGTTAACTTCCGGCGAGTCGCTTAGGTATCGCTGGAACGATAAAATTGCTAAGTACCGCGCCGTGTCGGTTAGCCGGTTCGCGGTAAGAGTAAACTTTTTTCCTATCGTTCCTAGATGATTTTAAACGTTATATTCGTGGTAAACTGTGCATACGAAACCGTGTGTCGTGACGCCAGTTCTCTCGGACGCGTATTTACCGAGTTATAAGCGAGTTAACTTCCGGCGAGTCGCTTAGGTATCGCTGGAACGATAAAATTGCTAAGTACCGCGCCGTGTCGGTTAGACGGTTCGCGGTAAGAGTAAACTTTTTTCCTATCGTTCCTAGATGATTTTAAACGTTATATTCGTGGTAAACTGTGCATACGAAACCGTGTGTCGTGACGCCAGTTCTCTCGGACGCGTATTTACCGAGTTATAAGCGAGTTAACTTCCGGCGAGTCGCTTAGGTATCGCTGGAACGATAAAATTGCTAAGTACCGCGCCGTGTCGGTTAGCCGGTTCGCGGTAAGAGTAAACTTTTTTCCTATCGTTCCTAGATGATTTTAAACGTTATATTCGTGGTAAACTGTGCATACGAAACCGTGTGTCGTGACGCCAGTTCTCTCGGACGCGTATTTACCGAGTTATAAGCGAGTTAACTTCCGGCGAGTCGCTTAGGTATCGCTGGAACGATAAAATTGCTAAGTACCGCGCCGTGTCGGTTAGCCGGTTCGCGGTAAGAGTAAACTTTTTTCCTATCGTTCCTAGATGATTTTAAACGTTATATTCGTGGTAAACTGTGCATACGAAACCGTGTGTCGTGACGCCAGTTCTCTCGGACGCGTATTTACCGAGTTATAAGCGAGTTAACTTCCGGCGAGTCGCTTAGGTATCGCTGGAACGATAAAATTGCTAAGTACCGCGCCGTGTCGGTTAGCCGGTTCGCGGTAAGAGTAAACTTTTTTCCTATCGTTCCTAGATGATTTTAAACGTTATATTCGTGGTAAACTGTGCATACGAAACCGTGTGTCGTGACGCCAGTTCTCTCGGACGCGTATTTACCGAGTTATAAGCGAGTTAACTTCCGGCGAGTCGCTTAGGTATCGCTGGAACGATAAAATTGCTAAGTACCGCGCCGTGTCGGTTAGCCGGTTCGCGGTAAGAGTAAACTTTTTTCCTATCGTTCCTAGATGATTTTAAACGTTATATTCGTGGTAAACTGTGCATACGAAACCGTGTGTCGTGACGCCAGTTCTCTCGG
>CAKAJI010000457.1:37500-42500 GCA_916610255.1 Lasioglossum lativentre
TGGTTATTTTTCCGTAGGGTGTTTATGGCGTCGTCGAAAATTAGGTTCCATAGATTTGGGCCTAGGATGGAGCCTTGTGGGCAGCCTTTAGATACTATTTTAGAAACGGTATTGTGGTTCGAGCTCAAAAGTACTGTACGATCCGAGAGGTAGCTTTGAATGAGTTTATATATGTTTGCGGGGCAGTTTCTCTTTTGAAGATTGAGGAGGATGGATGGCCACCAGACATTGTCAAAGGCACCTTTGATATCAAAGAACATTGCGATGACATATTTTTCTCGCGCCGCGCTTGTTAGTTCCCGTAGTTTAACTATTGCTGCTTCAGTGGATTTCCCGGGTTTGAAGCCAAATTGTCTGTCGGAAGTTTCTGGATGGTTATTGAAGAGGTCGCCTAGTTGTGTTTTAATGAGTTTTTCTAGTACTTTACTTAAAATTGGCAGAAGGCATATGGGTCTGTATGATTTAGGATCGGTTGGGTCTTTGTCTGGGCCTTTAGTTAAAACTCTAATATTTCCGCGTTTCCACTTCTTCGGGAAGATTCCGTTAGTGAGGCAGGAGTTGAATAGGATTTCGAATTCTTTGCTCAGGGTTGGTAGGGCCGCGTTAACTATTTCGGCTTCTAATAAATCTATTCCGGGTGCTTTTTTCCTGCGTAGAGTACTCATGGCATTGTGGATTTGCGTGGTGGAGTAGGGTGGTGCGGGGTTTGTATCTGGGGGTGTTGCGGTCTGTGTTCGTATTCGTCTGTGTGAGTTGTGGTCTGTGGTGGGGTCGTCGTCGGGGATTAGTGAATTTAGAAGTCTAGTGGCTGTTTCGTTCCACGTGATGGTTTCGGAGTTCCCTAATTTAATACTGCTGGTGGCCTTTTCAGGCTTCAGCTTGTCTGTCTGGAGTTTATAAATAACACTATATGGATCTTTGTTACCTACTTTTGTGACGAACTTTTGCCAGTTTTCGGTTCTTGTTTTTTGGATTTCCGTGTAGTATCTATTTCGTGTCTTTCTGTATGACTCTAATAAGGTTTGTCTACGTGCGGGATTACTTTCGTTTTGGTATGTGCGTCGGGAGATTCTCACTTCTCTCTTCATGAGAGTTAGGCTGTCATTCCACCAGGGAACGGATCTTGAAAATTTTGATTTCCGGGGGATGCTATTTGTGGATGCTGAGATTATTAAGTTCTCGATTTTGTCGACTAGTTCGTCAGGGTCTAGGTTCGTTTGGTCGTCTGTAACTATTGGGTTTTGTCGGAGTAGTGTTTCAAGTGTCTTGGTGAATTTGTCCCACTTTGCATATTTTAAATTGAATCTATTTATCGGAGAGGCGTTTCGATTTAAATTTCCGGTGGTGGAATGTAAGTTGAAAGTTATTAAATTGTGGTCGCTGGTCGTTTCGTTAGGGTGTATTTCCCAGTTATGTGTGTGTCTGTACAGAGAGCCGGTAGTGAGGGTAATGTCGATGTTAGTGCGTCCGTGTTTGTTTTCAAAGGTATAATGATTGGATGGTTGATTTGTTATATACAGATTGTGCTGCGCGATGAAATTTTCAAGCTCCGTCCCTCGGATATCTGTCTCCGGGTTAAACCACAGTTGTGATTTGGCGTTCACGTCTGCGCATATGATAAGTGGGTGGGATCGCAGTTTTTCTAGAATTCGGTCTAGGTGTGTGAGATATGGATTAATGTCGTCACAATGTTGGAAGTAGGCACTTACTAAATAAAATTTCGTTTCTTTGGTAGAGATTTCTGCGCATGCAAAGTGTGTGTTTGAGAGGCTGTTAAGTTTCAGGACTGTGAAGTTTTGATTAAGTACTATAATGGCTGCTTGTATTGAGGATTTACTACTATTTTTGGAAAAAGGTTTAGGATCGGAGACCGTTATGGCGTTCAGCCCCAGACTTCTAATTTCATGTTTAAATGTGTAGGGTTCCTGTATAGTAATGATGTCAGTCTTAGTAGAGTGGGATAGTTGTCGTAGTTCGTCCATTACCGTTCTAGCTCCTCTAGCGTTAATTTGTATAAATTTTACCTGTTTGCTGACATGTTTTCGTGAGTGTGATTGCGCTTGCCTGTGGATCCGTGCAGTGATGTCCGAGGTGAGGTTGTTACTTTCCATAATCCGTTTTTGATATTTGTATTTGTAGTGCGTGTAGATAGGCTGGGCAGTCCCGTGCTCTTGATGAGTGGTTGTGGTCCTTCTTCGCTCTCTTGCAGTTTACACAGGATGGCTGGTGGTCTCTGGTTGGGCATTTCTCGAAAGTATGGCCCTCTTGAGCACAGTGCCCACATGTTTCAACGACTGCTCGGCAGTGCTTGGCAATATGTCCAAAGGATTGGCACTTGAAACATCTGCTGACCGTTGTGTAGTCTCTCACACTGCACGAGTGCCAGCTGATGAAGACTCTCTGTTTGGTCTCGACGAGAAGCTTCCTCATTTTTGGTGCGACTTCCGCTACCCAGTTGACTGTTTCCTTGTTTTTGTCACCGGTTTTGAATATTAGTCGAAATTCTTCTGTAAATTCTTTTTGTGTGAGTTGCTCGAAATTTTGCTGGTATATGGCTGTGCTGAGATCTTTCTCTTCTGCGTCTTTAGGGATACCATATATGATAACCCTCGGTTTCTTCTTGGTTGGGATTTCGACCTTTAGTCCTGCTGCTTCTAGACTCTTGTTTGTCATAATTCTCTTGAGATCTTCACTTGTTTGGGTTTCTATGAGAACGCCGCAATTGTTTATGCGTCTGAGTCCCATGACCTTTAGTTTTTCGTCGGCTGGTTTTAGGTTATCCATTATTTTCTTTCTTGTCTCGTCACTGTTGCTTGTTTTTGAGTTCTCCTTCGGGAAGATTGTTGCGATGTGTTTTGCTGGCGTTTTAACCGATGTTGCTATTGACTTCTTCTTTAGGATTTCTGCGAAGGAAGTTGGAGATTTGTTTGCTGTGGGTTGCGGTGCGCCGAGCTGGTTGACTTTGTTGACAACGCTGTTCACGAGGGCAGTCAGTTTTTCTATTCTTTCATCCGTTGAATTTGCTGCTGGTGGTTGCGTTTCGTGTTGCCATTTAAGTGTTTTATTTTCCTTTTGTAGGCTGTTATTTTGTTCTTGTAGTGTTCGGATTTTCTTTTCCTGTGCATCATTGTGTTTAGTTGCAATACGTATGGTGTCCATTATTCTTGATATAGCATCGTCGGCTAATTCTTGTGAAAATTCGCGTGTGAATCTCTGCATTAACGCGACGAGGTTGGTAAAAGGTGTTTCATCGCATACGGGGATAGATACTTGATTCGCAGCGTTTTCCAGCATTTGCCGTTTCGCATCGTCGGAGTGTTCCTTTTCGTGATGTTCGTCCTCGGCTTCTCTCTTTCTCTTTTCCCTTTCATCCTCAGTCTCCATGAGCGTCGTCATTTCAGCGCTGCATGCACGTTTGAACGTCCAATCAGGTGTTCGGACGGCAGACACAGCCAGCCAATCGGGGCGAAGAACAGAGTTGGCCAAACAGCCAATCGGAGACAGCCTGGAAGTTCACGGCGAGGTCGAGAGATGGCGCGGTCTATCTTCTTGGCGTCCAAGATGGCGTCCAAGATGGCGGACAATTTGGCGTCCTTTTCTTAATTCACTTATATTCGTCCTGAATCTCTGAATATCACCGTACTTTCACTTGAATAGTGTTACTGTGTATTAGATACACTCGCACAAAAGAATGTGGGTTAATCTCACTGACCGGAGTCGAGTTATCGGCGACTGAAATAGTTTGACGCGTCCAGGCGTGCCAAGATGGCGGCCAAAACCGACGCGGAACTTATTTCGCTTATATTTTTCCACAGAGTGAATTCTCGTCCAGGCTAGTTCGTACACATGTACACTGGCACAAGTAGAACACTGTAGAGTACTTTTTTGAATTCTTTCACTGATTTTTACCACTGATAAGTTCCTCTAAACACGGAGCGACATGAAGACGCGTCGTTACTCTGCGCCACCTAGCGGTGAAGTCCAGTAGATAGGGACAGAGGGAATCTCGTTAATCCATTCATGCGCGTCACTAATTAGATGACGAGGCATTTGGCTACCTTAAGAGAGTCATAGTTACTCCCGCCGTTTACCCGCGCTTTTTTGAATTTCTTCACGTTGACATTCAGAGCACTGGGCAGAAATCACATTGCGTCAACACCCGTGGGGGCCATCGCAATGCTTTGTTTTAATTAGACAGTCGGATTCCCCTAGTCCGTGCCAGTTCTGAGCTGAGCGTTGAATGGCGGCCGAAGAGGACGACCGTTCTAGACGGAAGCCTCGCAGCAAGGAAGATCCGCGGGAGGCCAAGGCACGGGACCGAGCTCGGATTCCCATCAATAATGTGTTCACCTCGCCCAGGCCCGGCACGTCAGCCAGACCCGCTTCCCGACCAAGCCCGACACGCCCCGCTCCTCAGAGCCAATCCTTATTCCGAAGTTACGGATCCAATTTGCCGACTTCCCTTACCTACATTAATCTATCGACTAGAGGCTCTTTACCTTGGAGACCTGCTGCGGATATGGGTACGAACCGGCGCGACACCTCCACGTGGCCCTCTCCTGGATTTTCAAGGTCCGAGGGGAAGATCCGGACACCGCCGCAACTGCGGTGCTCTTCGCGTTCCAAACCCTATCTCCCTGCTAGAGGTTTCCAGGGAACTCGAACGCTTATACAGAAAAGAAAACTCTCCCCGGATCTCCCGACGGCGTCTCCAGGTCATTTTGGGTTACCCCGACGAACACTCTTACGAGGGCCCGAATGGTATGCGGTTCCGCTGCCAGGTTCCGGAATAGAAACCGGATTCCCTTTCGCCCGATGGGTGTGTGTTTGTTATGTATAGAATACATTTTCTCTCTCTCTTAGGACACCTCATCTACATAGGATTTCTCTTAGGGCTTAGGATCGACTGACTCGTGTGCAACGGCTGTTCACACGAAACCCTTCTCCACGTCAGTCCTCCAGGGCCTCGCTGGAGTATTTGCTACTACCACCAAGATCTG
>CAKAJI010000457.1:45000-47500 GCA_916610255.1 Lasioglossum lativentre
CCAAGCGTTCGTAGAACGAGAGACCAACGTCTTTTTTCTCTTCTCGAAGGACTCTCACAATGTTTGTCGAGAAGTCGCTAGGCAACGACGACCCTCCGCATGCATGTTAAATATGTAGAGACAGAAACACATCCACGCACAAGCGTATTTCTCTTTATATATATATATATATATATATATATATATATATATATATATATATATATCTCCCTGGGGCTTACATCGCACACCACACAGATTTTATACACGGGTGTCTGTATCTTCTCTTTATTTTTGTGTCCATTATCTGTATAGTCTCTTAAAGACTGACTCTTTATACCTCTTTCGTATACGCATCATTTCAGGCGACGTCGGGAGCGCGTTGAATGTTCACGAGTGAAACGCTTCTTTCGCAATGCGAATCGTTTCACAGAGAAAGTGAGAGATGTCGAACTCGTCGGAGCGGTGTCTTACGGGCGGTCGGTCGTACGACTCGCGACACCGCAAAACACTCACGCAAGTCCGAATGTGAGAATACCAATCTCTCTACTATTCTCGCGAAACTGTTAGACGCAATGCAAAATTTACAATTTTCACAGAACCGCGTCAAACGCCGACGAAACGCCCATCATTCGCTCGTACGTAGAGCATCTTCGCAACCCGACTCAGAAACGCTCTTGCGCCCTCCAATTTTATAAATATTGGAGAGGTAAGCGACGGCGGGGACTTACAAGAGCAACGCAAGCAGTATTTGGTTACGTAAACGACCCTCAGCCAGGCGTGGTCCAGGAATTGTATCCGTGGACCGCAATGTGCGTTCGAAATGTCGATGTTCATGTGTCCTGCAGTTCACACGTTGACGCGCAATTAGCTGCGTTCTTCATCGACCCACGAGCCAAGTGATCCACCGTTCAGGGTAATCGTATAATTTTGATTTGTAATCAATATATGTATATTTTGTCTCTTTGTTCTGCGGTTCGTAAGAACGCCGATACCTGAAAACTCCAACCAGCGCGCGAAGGAGATTCAGGCGTCGTTTTTAAGGACGACACAGTCGTCCGTGGAAACGGAAACCGCGCAGAGTACGCACGCGCGGAGACAGCACGTACCTGACACGGCCGGGCGAACAGTACATTGAAAAACCTTTAAAATGGAAAACGCGGAGGGGAATTCTGAAAACGACGGGGATCATAGACAACCCGATATACTGGATCCAGAACACTTCCCTCCTCCTTTTTATTGGAAATGTGAATTCGATGTTAGCGGACTTCACAGCCGGCTCTCTCACTCTGGCCGTGCGCGATCGTTCGTCCCAACTCTTGTGCACAGTATTATCGCCCCACAGAGAGTAGGGTGTCAGAATCGCAACACATAGCCTTAACAAGCGAGGAGCTTCACAGCCGGTCCTCTCGAATATATTACACCGTTCTTCAACGAACAACGCGTGCGGCGACACGTTTTGTGCTCTTGGTTATACGCGAACTCGATAAATAGAGAGCGGGACTCTCAGCCGGCTCTGGCAGCGGTCATTCGTCCCAAGCTCGTGTGTACATACACAGAGTAGGGTGTCAGACTCACGCAGCTTTAAAAGCGAGCTTCACAGCCGGTCCTCTCGTCTCTCTATCTCTCGATGTTCGTGAACGGACACAACACGTCCCACCGCGCGTTTTCCACAGGCTACCCTGATTTTATTTGTCCTTTTCGGGACACCGTTTCCAACGGACATTTTTTCGGACATTACAGGCGAAGACCGAGGAAGCGCGCGATATGTGAATTCGAATCGACGCTTACATCCCATGTTCTTGCGACCGTAATATATGTCCATATATAATTGTCGAGAGCCTACACACGCAGAGACACCAAAGGCGTATTATATATATTATATATATGTAATCATGAGCCCACTCTTTGATACGAGGTATTTTTCAAAGAGAACGACCACTCTCTCGGTGGCGGGTGAGAACATCGTGATTCGTAAACGACGGGTATTTCTATATTCGTGGGTTGAACACTATAACATTCAGCGTCCGACGGAAAATCGTACGTACCGATCGCTCGAGTTTGCAAATGCGAACGTCGATAATGTTGACGATTCCCGAAGACCCGAAGTACAGCTCTTCCCACTCACTCCCCAATACAAGTAAACGATACGATGCTTTTTTCACCTTCACGCAAGCACCGTTGTTATGTGTGTCATTCTCTCAATATTTCATCCCATTGTCGAAAGAGTGCGTACATATTATTTATATATATATTGCCGTGTGTTATGCACGAATGGTGTATATATCTCTGGCGGGCTCTCTCTGCGCCTTAATTTTGCCAACGGACGGGAGAGTCGCAGCACGCGTCGAGTAACTATGTACTCCCGTGTGTATAACGCGAGTGCGACCTCCACACGTAAGCCGTTGTTCCATGGAGAGTAGTAGTTTGTACGTCGCTATGACGATGTCACAGGAGAGTGAATCCTTTTATATACCTTGTACTCTCTCTCCTGTTGTTCTTTTCTGTATATAATTTTTCT
>CAKAJI010000457.1:50000-79238 GCA_916610255.1 Lasioglossum lativentre
TTTTTATCCAATGCTGCAACGCTCGGAATGAAGAGATGATGCTCAGTTAGTACGAGTATACACAAAAGTGAATACAAGTCGCCAACATCCGAAGGATGCTCGCCACATAAGGGCCATTCGGTCTAGGACACCGACCCGTGGCTATGCTGTGTAGAGAAAATATTCGATACGAAACAGTCAAGACCGAAGTCTCGAGGCGCCGTGAGAGCTGCTTCTCGACCGAGATCGTAGAATAGCCCCAAGCGCACGCTGAACCGATCGAAGCGACCGAACGGTCGACTCTCTTATAGATACCGAACGGCCGGCCGGGACGCCGGCGCCGCGCGGTCAATAGCACGCGCGCTTATGGCGGTAAACCGTCGCGGCAACAGCCCAACCGGCGGGGCTGTTGGGACTTAGAGCGAAAAAACTGTGAAAATTTATTTCGTAAAATACAATAAATTTTTGTATTTCTAGGATATTTAACACAAAACATTCAACTTTTCATATACTTTCTCGGACTCAAAAATTTTTTTAAGTTCCAACGGCAAGAGTAAACTTTTTCTGTATCGATTCCAGGCGATTTTAAATGTTAGATCATTGTAATATAAAACATATTAACAATGAATATAAAGTTACAAAGCGCTACAATGCGTATTTACCGAAATAATTGAAAATAATGGTCGATAGCGTACTACTTCGTTGCTCGAAGTCCCACCGGTAAGAGTAAACTTTTTTCCTATCGTTCCTAGATGATTTTAAACGTTATATTCGTGGTAAACTGTGCATACGAAACCGTGTGTCGTGACGCCAGTTCTCTCGGACGCGTATTTACCGAGTTATAAGCGAGTTAACTTCCGGCGAGTCGCTTAGGTATCTCTGGAACGATAAAATTGCTAAGTACCGCGCCGTGTCGGTTAGCCGGTTCGCGGTAAGAGTAAACTTTTTTCCTATCGTTCCTAGATGATTTTAAACGTTATATTCGTGGTAAACTGTGCATACGAAACCGTGTGTCGTGACGCCAGTTCTCTCGGACGCGTATTTACCGAGTTATAAGCGAGTTAACTTCCGGCGAGTCGCTTAGGTATCGCTGGAACGATAAAATTGCTAAGTACCGCGCCGTGTCGGTTAGACGGTTCGCGGTAAGAGTAAACTTTTTTCCTATCGTTCCTAGATGATTTTAAACGTTATATTCGTGGTAAACTGTGCATACGAAACCGTGTGTCGTGACGCCAGTTCTCTCGGACGCGTATTTACCGAGTTATAAGCGAGTTAACTTCCGGCGAGTCGCTTAGGTATCGCTGGAACGATAAAATTGCTAAGTACCGCGCCGTGTCGGTTAGCCGGTTCGCGGTAAGAGTAAACTTTTTTCCTATCGTTCCTAGATGATTTTAAACGTTATATTCGTGGTAAACTGTGCATACGAAACCGTGTGTCGTGACGCCAGTTCTCTCGGACGCGTATTTACCGAGTTATAAGCGAGTTAACTTCCGGCGAGTCGCTTAGGTATCGCTGGAACGATAAAATTGCTAAGTACCGCGCCGTGTCGGTTAGCCGGTTCGCGGTAAGAGTAAACTTTTTTCCTATCGTTCCTAGATGATTTTAAACGTTATATTCGTGGTAAACTGTGCATACGAAACCGTGTGTCGTGACGCCAGTTCTCTCGGACGCGTATTTACCGAGTTATAAGCGAGTTAACTTCCGGCGAGTCGCTTAGGTATCGCTGGAACGATAAAATTGCTAAGTACCGCGCCGTGTCGGTTAGCCGGTTCGCGGTAAGAGTAAACTTTTTTCCTATCGTTCCTAGATGATTTTAAACGTTATATTCGTGGTAAACTGTGCATACGAAACCGTGTGTCGTGACGCCAGTTCTCTCGGACGCGTATTTACCGAGTTATAAGCGAGTTAACTTCCGGCGAGTCGCTTAGGTATCGCTGGAACGATAAAATTGCTAAGTACCGCGCCGTGTCGGTTAGACGGTTCGCGGTAAGAGTAAACTTTTTTCCTATCGTTCCTAGATGATTTTAAACGTTATATTCGTGGTAAACTGTGCATACGAAACCGTGTGTCGTGACGCCAGTTCTCTCGGACGCGTATTTACCGAGTTATAAGCGAGTTAACTTCCGGCGAGTCGCTTAGGTATCGCTGGAACGATAAAATTGCTAAGTACCGCGCCGTGTCGGTTAGCCGGTTCGCGGTAAGAGTAAACTTTTTTCCTATCGTTCCTAGATGATTTTAAACGTTATATTCGTGGTAAACTGTGCATACGAAACCGTGTGTCGTGACGCCAGTTCTCTCGGACGCGTATTTACCGAGTTATAAGCGAGTTAACTTCCGGCGAGTCGCTTAGGTATCGCTGGAACGATAAAATTGCTAAGTACCGCGCCGTGTCGGTTAGCCGGTTCGCGGTAAGAGTAAACTTTTTTCCTATCGTTCCTAGATGATTTTAAACGTTATATTCGTGGTAAACTGTGCATACGAAACCGTGTGTCGTGACGCCAGTTCTCTCGGACGCGTATTTACCGAGTTATAAGCGAGTTAACTTCCGGCGAGTCGCTTAGGTATCGCTGGAACGATAAAATTGCTAAGTACCGCGCCGTGTCGGTTAGACGGTTCGCGGTAAGAGTAAACTTTTTTCCTATCGTTCCTAGATGATTTTAAACGTTATATTCGTGGTAAACTGTGCATACGAAACCGTGTGTCGTGACGCCAGTTCTCTCGGACGCGTATTTACCGAGTTATAAGCGAGTTAACTTCCGGCGAGTCGCTTAGGTATCGCTGGAACGATAAAATTGCTAAGTACCGCGCCGTGTCGGTTAGCCGGTTCGCGGTAAGAGTAAACTTTTTTCCTATCGTTCCTAGATGATTTTAAACGTTATATTCGTGGTAAACTGTGCATACGAAACCGTGTGTCGTGACGCCAGTTCTCTCGGACGCGTATTTACCGAGTTATAAGCGAGTTAACTTCCGGCGAGTCGCTTAGGTATCGCTGGAACGATAAAATTGCTAAGTACCGCGCCGTGTCGGTTAGACGGTTCGCGGTAAGAGTAAACTTTTTTCCTATCGTTCCTAGATGATTTTAAACGTTATATTCGTGGTAAACTGTGCATACGAAACCGTGTGTCGTGACGCCAGTTCTCTCGGACGCGTATTTACCGAGTTATAAGCGAGTTAACTTCCGGCGAGTCGCTTAGGTATCGCTGGAACGATAAAATTGCTAAGTACCGCGCCGTGTCGGTTAGCCGGTTCGCGGTAAGAGTAAACTTTTTTCCTATCGTTCCTAGATGATTTTAAACGTTATATTCGTGGTAAACTGTGCATACGAAACCGTGTGTCGTGACGCCAGTTCTCTCGGACGCGTATTTACCGAGTTATAAGCGAGTTAACTTCCGGCGAGTCGCTTAGGTATCGCTGGAACGATAAAATTGCTAAGTACCGCGCCGTGTCGGTTAGCCGGTTCGCGGTAAGAGTAAACTTTTTTCCTATCGTTCCTAGATGATTTTAAACGTTATATTCGTGGTAAACTGTGCATACGAAACCGTGTGTCGTGACGCCAGTTCTCTCGGACGCGTATTTACCGAGTTATAAGCGAGTTAACTTCCGGCGAGTCGCTTAGGTATCGCTGGAACGATAAAATTGCTAAGTACCGCGCCGTGTCGGTTAGCCGGTTCGCGGTAAGAGTAAACTTTTTTCCTATCGTTCCTAGATGATTTTAAACGTTATATTCGTGGTAAACTGTGCATACGAAACCGTGTGTCGTGACGCCAGTTCTCTCGGACGCGTATTTACCGAGTTATAAGCGAGTTAACTTCCGGCGAGTCGCTTAGGTATCGCTGGAACGATAAAATTGCTAAGTACCGCGCCGTGTCGGTTAGACGGTTCGCGGTAAGAGTAAACTTTTTTCCTATCGTTCCTAGATGATTTTAAACGTTATATTCGTGGTAAACTGTGCATACGAAACCGTGTGTCGTGACGCCAGTTCTCTCGGACGCGTATTTACCGAGTTATAAGCGAGTTAACTTCCGGCGAGTCGCTTAGGTATCGCTGGAACGATAAAATTGCTAAGTACCGCGCCGTGTCGGTTAGCCGGTTCGCGGTAAGAGTAAACTTTTTTCCTATCGTTCCTAGATGATTTTAAACGTTATATTCGTGGTAAACTGTGCATACGAAACCGTGTGTCGTGACGCCAGTTCTCTCGGACGCGTATTTACCGAGTTATAAGCGAGTTAACTTCCGGCGAGTCGCTTAGGTATCGCTGGAACGATAAAATTGCTAAGTACCGCGCCGTGTCGGTTAGACGGTTCGCGGTAAGAGTAAACTTTTTTCCTATCGTTCCTAGATGATTTTAAACGTTATATTCGTGGTAAACTGTGCATACGAAACCGTGTGTCGTGACGCCAGTTCTCTCGGACGCGTATTTACCGAGTTATAAGCGAGTTAACTTCCGGCGAGTCGCTTAGGTATCGCTGGAACGATAAAATTGCTAAGTACCGCGCCGTGTCGGTTAGCCGGTTCGCGGTAAGAGTAAACTTTTTTCCTATCGTTCCTAGATGATTTTAAACGTTATATTCGTGGTAAACTGTGCATACGAAACCGTGTGTCGTGACGCCAGTTCTCTCGGACGCGTATTTACCGAGTTATAAGCGAGTTAACTTCCGGCGAGTCGCTTAGGTATCGCTGGAACGATAAAATTGCTAAGTACCGCGCCGTGTCGGTTAGCCGGTTCGCGGTAAGAGTAAACTTTTTTCCTATCGTTCCTAGATGATTTTAAACGTTATATTCGTGGTAAACTGTGCATACGAAACCGTGTGTCGTGACGCCAGTTCTCTCGGACGCGTATTTACCGAGTTATAAGCGAGTTAACTTCCGGCGAGTCGCTTAGGTATCGCTGGAACGATAAAATTGCTAAGTACCGCGCCGTGTCGGTTAGCCGGTTCGCGGTAAGAGTAAACTTTTTTCCTATCGTTCCTAGATGATTTTAAACGTTATATTCGTGGTAAACTGTGCATACGAAACCGTGTGTCGTGACGCCAGTTCTCTCGGACGCGTATTTACCGAGTTATAAGCGAGTTAACTTCCGGCGAGTCGCTTAGGTATCGCTGGAACGATAAAATTGCTAAGTACCGCGCCGTGTCGGTTAGCCGGTTCGCGGTAAGAGTAAACTTTTTTCCTATCGTTCCTAGATGATTTTAAACGTTATATTCGTGGTAAACTGTGCATACGAAACCGTGTGTCGTGACGCCAGTTCTCTCGGACGCGTATTTACCGAGTTATAAGCGAGTTAACTTCCGGCGAGTCGCTTAGGTATCGCTGGAACGATAAAATTGCTAAGTACCGCGCCGTGTCGGTTAGACGGTTCGCGGTAAGAGTAAACTTTTTTCCTATCGTTCCTAGATGATTTTAAACGTTATATTCGTGGTAAACTGTGCATACGAAACCGTGTGTCGTGACGCCAGTTCTCTCGGACGCGTATTTACCGAGTTATAAGCGAGTTAACTTCCGGCGAGTCGCTTAGGTATCGCTGGAACGATAAAATTGCTAAGTACCGCGCCGTGTCGGTTAGCCGGTTCGCGGTAAGAGTAAACTTTTTTCCTATCGTTCCTAGATGATTTTAAACGTTATATTCGTGGTAAACTGTGCATACGAAACCGTGTGTCGTGACGCCAGTTCTCTCGGACGCGTATTTACCGAGTTATAAGCGAGTTAACTTCCGGCGAGTCGCTTAGGTATCGCTGGAACGATAAAATTGCTAAGTACCGCGCCGTGTCGGTTAGCCGGTTCGCGGTAAGAGTAAACTTTTTTCCTATCGTTCCTAGATGATTTTAAACGTTATATTCGTGGTAAACTGTGCATACGAAACCGTGTGTCGTGACGCCAGTTCTCTCGGACGCGTATTTACCGAGTTATAAGCGAGTTAACTTCCGGCGAGTCGCTTAGGTATCGCTGGAACGATAAAATTGCTAAGTACCGCGCCGTGTCGGTTAGCCGGTTCGCGGTAAGAGTAAACTTTTTTCCTATCGTTCCTAGATGATTTTAAACGTTATATTCGTGGTAAACTGTGCATACGAAACCGTGTGTCGTGACGCCAGTTCTCTCGGACGCGTATTTACCGAGTTATAAGCGAGTTAACTTCCGGCGAGTCGCTTAGGTATCGCTGGAACGATAAAATTGCTAAGTACCGCGCCGTGTCGGTTAGCCGGTTCGCGGTAAGAGTAAACTTTTTTCCTATCGTTCCTAGATGATTTTAAACGTTATATTCGTGGTAAACTGTGCATACGAAACCGTGTGTCGTGACGCCAGTTCTCTCGGACGCGTATTTACCGAGTTATAAGCGAGTTAACTTCCGGCGAGTCGCTTAGGTATCGCTGGAACGATAAAATTGCTAAGTACCGCGCCGTGTCGGTTAGCCGGTTCGCGGTAAGAGTAAACTTTTTTCCTATCGTTCCTAGATGATTTTAAACGTTATATTCGTGGTAAACTGTGCATACGAAACCGTGTGTCGTGACGCCAGTTCTCTCGGACGCGTATTTACCGAGTTATAAGCGAGTTAACTTCCGGCGAGTCGCTTAGGTATCGCTGGAACGATAAAATTGCTAAGTACCGCGCCGTGTCGGTTAGACGGTTCGCGGTAAGAGTAAACTTTTTTCCTATCGTTCCTAGATGATTTTAAACGTTATATTCGTGGTAAACTGTGCATACGAAACCGTGTGTCGTGACGCCAGTTCTCTCGGACGCGTATTTACCGAGTTATAAGCGAGTTAACTTCCGGCGAGTCGCTTAGGTATCGCTGGAACGATAAAATTGCTAAGTACCGCGCCGTGTCGGTTAGCCGGTTCGCGGTAAGAGTAAACTTTTTTCCTATCGTTCCTAGATGATTTTAAACGTTATATTCGTGGTAAACTGTGCATACGAAACCGTGTGTCGTGACGCCAGTTCTCTCGGACGCGTATTTACCGAGTTATAAGCGAGTTAACTTCCGGCGAGTCGCGTAGGTATCGCTGGAACGATAAAATTGCTAAGTACCGCGCCGTGTCGGTTAGACGGTTCGCGGTAAGAGTAAACTTTTTTCCTATCGTTCCTAGATGATTTTAAACGTTATATTCGTGGTAAACTGTGCATACGAAACCGTGTGTCGTGACGCCAGTTCTCTCGGACGCGTATTTACCGAGTTATAAGCGAGTTAACTTCCGGCGAGTCGCTTAGGTATCGCTGGAACGATAAAATTGCTAAGTACCGCGCCGTGTCGGTTAGCCGGTTCGCGGTAAGAGTAAACTTTTTTCCTATCGTTCCTAGATGATTTTAAACGTTATATTCGTGGTAAACTGTGCATACGAAACCGTGTGTCGTGACGCCAGTTCTCTCGGACGCGTATTTACCGAGTTATAAGCGAGTTAACTTCCGGCGAGTCGCTTAGGTATCGCTGGAACGATAAAATTGCTAAGTACCGCGCCGTGTCGGTTAGACGGTTCGCGGTAAGAGTAAACTTTTTTCCTATCGTTCCTAGATGATTTTAAACGTTATATTCGTGGTAAACTGTGCATACGAAACCGTGTGTCGTGACGCCAGTTCTCTCGGACGCGTATTTACCGAGTTATAAGCGAGTTAACTTCCGGCGAGTCGCTTAGGTATCGCTGGAACGATAAAATTGCTAAGTACCGCGCCGTGTCGGTTAGCCGGTTCGCGGTAAGAGTAAACTTTTTTCCTATCGTTCCTAGATGATTTTAAACGTTATATTCGTGGTAAACTGTGCATACGAAACCGTGTGTCGTGACGCCAGTTCTCTCGGACGCGTATTTACCGAGTTATAAGCGAGTTAACTTCCGGCGAGTCGCTTAGGTATCGCTGGAACGATAAAATTGCTAAGTACCGCGCCGTGTCGGTTAGCCGGTTCGCGGTAAGAGTAAACTTTTTTCCTATCGTTCCTAGATGATTTTAAACGTTATATTCGTGGTAAACTGTGCATACGAAACCGTGTGTCGTGACGCCAGTTCTCTCGGACGCGTATTTACCGAGTTATAAGCGAGTTAACTTCCGGCGAGTCGCTTAGGTATCGCTGGAACGATAAAATTGCTAAGTACCGCGCCGTGTCGGTTAGCCGGTTCGCGGTAAGAGTAAACTTTTTTCCTATCGTTCCTAGATGATTTTAAACGTTATATTCGTGGTAAACTGTGCATACGAAACCGTGTGTCGTGACGCCAGTTCTCTCGGACGCGTATTTACCGAGTTATAAGCGAGTTAACTTCCGGCGAGTCGCTTAGGTATCGCTGGAACGATAAAATTGCTAAGTACCGCGCCGTGTCGGTTAGCCGGTTCGCGGTAAGAGTAAACTTTTTTCCTATCGTTCCTAGATGATTTTAAACGTTATATTCGTGGTAAACTGTGCATACGAAACCGTGTGTCGTGACGCCAGTTCTCTCGGACGCGTATTTACCGAGTTATAAGCGAGTTAACTTCCGGCGAGTCGCTTAGGTATCGCTGGAACGATAAAATTGCTAAGTACCGCGCCGTGTCGGTTAGCCGGTTCGCGGTAAGAGTAAACTTTTTTCCTATCGTTCCTAGATGATTTTAAACGTTATATTCGTGGTAAACTGTGCATACGAAACCGTGTGTCGTGACGCCAGTTCTCTCGGACGCGTATTTACCGAGTTATAAGCGAGTTAACTTCCGGCGAGTCGCTTAGGTATCGCTGGAACGATAAAATTGCTAAGTACCGCGCCGTGTCGGTTAGACGGTTCGCGGTAAGAGTAAACTTTTTTCCTATCGTTCCTAGATGATTTTAAACGTTATATTCGTGGTAAACTGTGCATACGAAACCGTGTGTCGTGACGCCAGTTCTCTCGGACGCGTATTTACCGAGTTATAAGCGAGTTAACTTCCGGCGAGTCGCTTAGGTATCGCTGGAACGATAAAATTGCTAAGTACCGCGCCGTGTCGGTTAGCCGGTTCGCGGTAAGAGTAAACTTTTTTCCTATCGTTCCTAGATGATTTTAAACGTTATATTCGTGGTAAACTGTGCATACGAAACCGTGTGTCGTGACGCCAGTTCTCTCGGACGCGTATTTACCGAGTTATAAGCGAGTTAACTTCCGGCGAGTCGCTTAGGTATCGCTGGAACGATAAAATTGCTAAGTACCGCGCCGTGTCGGTTAGCCGGTTCGCGGTAAGAGTAAACTTTTTTCCTATCGTTCCTAGATGATTTTAAACGTTATATTCGTGGTAAACTGTGCATACGAAACCGTGTGTCGTGACGCCAGTTCTCTCGGACGCGTATTTACCGAGTTATAAGCGAGTTAACTTCCGGCGAGTCGCTTAGGTATCGCTGGAACGATAAAATTGCTAAGTACCGCGCCGTGTCGGTTAGCCGGTTCGCGGTAAGAGTAAACTTTTTTCCTATCGTTCCTAGATGATTTTAAACGTTATATTCGTGGTAAACTGTGCATACGAAACCGTGTGTCGTGACGCCAGTTCTCTCGGACGCGTATTTACCGAGTTATAAGCGAGTTAACTTCCGGCGAGTCGCTTAGGTATCGCTGGAACGATAAAATTGCTAAGTACCGCGCCGTGTCGGTTAGCCGGTTCGCGGTAAGAGTAAACTTTTTTCCTATCGTTCCTAGATGATTTTAAACGTTATATTCGTGGTAAACTGTGCATACGAAACCGTGTGTCGTGACGCCAGTTCTCTCGGACGCGTATTTACCGAGTTATAAGCGAGTTAACTTCCGGCGAGTCGCTTAGGTATCGCTGGAACGATAAAATTGCTAAGTACCGCGCCGTGTCGGTTAGACGGTTCGCGGTAAGAGTAAACTTTTTTCCTATCGTTCCTAGATGATTTTAAACGTTATATTCGTGGTAAACTGTGCATACGAAACCGTGTGTCGTGACGCCAGTTCTCTCGGACGCGTATTTACCGAGTTATAAGCGAGTTAACTTCCGGCGAGTCGCTTAGGTATCGCTGGAACGATAAAATTGCTAAGTACCGCGCCGTGTCGGTTAGACGGTTCGCGGTAAGAGTAAACTTTTTTCCTATCGTTCCTAGATGATTTTAAACGTTATATTCGTGGTAAACTGTGCATACGAAACCGTGTGTCGTGACGCCAGTTCTCTCGGACGCGTATTTACCGAGTTATAAGCGAGTTAACTTCCGGCGAGTCGCTTAGGTATCGCTGGAACGATAAAATTGCTAAGTACCGCGCCGTGTCGGTTAGCCGGTTCGCGGTAAGAGTAAACTTTTTTCCTATCGTTCCTAGATGATTTTAAACGTTATATTCGTGGTAAACTGTGCATACGAAACCGTGTGTCGTGACGCCAGTTCTCTCGGACGCGTATTTACCGAGTTATAAGCGAGTTAACTTCCGGCGAGTCGCTTAGGTATCGCTGGAACGATAAAATTGCTAAGTACCGCGCCGTGTCGGTTAGCCGGTTCGCGGTAAGAGTAAACTTTTTTCCTATCGTTCCTAGATGATTTTAAACGTTATATTCGTGGTAAACTGTGCATACGAAACCGTGTGTCGTGACGCCAGTTCTCTCGGACGCGTATTTACCGAGTTATAAGCGAGTTAACTTCCGGCGAGTCGCTTAGGTATCGCTGGAACGATAAAATTGCTAAGTACCGCGCCGTGTCGGTTAGACGGTTCGCGGTAAGAGTAAACTTTTTTCCTATCGTTCCTAGATGATTTTAAACGTTATATTCGTGGTAAACTGTGCATACGAAACCGTGTGTCGTGACGCCAGTTCTCTCGGACGCGTATTTACCGAGTTATAAGCGAGTTAACTTCCGGCGAGTCGCTTAGGTATCGCTGGAACGATAAAATTGCTAAGTACCGCGCCGTGTCGGTTAGCCGGTTCGCGGTAAGAGTAAACTTTTTTCCTATCGTTCCTAGATGATTTTAAACGTTATATTCGTGGTAAACTGTGCATACGAAACCGTGTGTCGTGACGCCAGTTCTCTCGGACGCGTATTTACCGAGTTATAAGCGAGTTAACTTCCGGCGAGTCGCTTAGGTATCGCTGGAACGATAAAATTGCTAAGTACCGCGCCGTGTCGGTTAGACGGTTCGCGGTAAGAGTAAACTTTTTTCCTATCGTTCCTAGATGATTTTAAACGTTATATTCGTGGTAAACTGTGCATACGAAACCGTGTGTCGTGACGCCAGTTCTCTCGGACGCGTATTTACCGAGTTATAAGCGAGTTAACTTCCGGCGAGTCGCTTAGGTATCGCTGGAACGATAAAATTGCTAAGTACCGCGCCGTGTCGGTTAGCCGGTTCGCGGTAAGAGTAAACTTTTTTCCTATCGTTCCTAGATGATTTTAAACGTTATATTCGTGGTAAACTGTGCATACGAAACCGTGTGTCGTGACGCCAGTTCTCTCGGACGCGTATTTACCGAGTTATAAGCGAGTTAACTTCCGGCGAGTCGCTTAGGTATCGCTGGAACGATAAAATTGCTAAGTACCGCGCCGTGTCGGTTAGACGGTTCGCGGTAAGAGTAAACTTTTTTCCTATCGTTCCTAGATGATTTTAAACGTTATATTCGTGGTAAACTGTGCATACGAAACCGTGTGTCGTGACGCCAGTTCTCTCGGACGCGTATTTACCGAGTTATAAGCGAGTTAACTTCCGGCGAGTCGCTTAGGTATCGCTGGAACGATAAAATTGCTAAGTACCGCGCCGTGTCGGTTAGCCGGTTCGCGGTAAGAGTAAACTTTTTTCCTATCGTTCCTAGATGATTTTAAACGTTATATTCGTGGTAAACTGTGCATACGAAACCGTGTGTCGTGACGCCAGTTCTCTCGGACGCGTATTTACCGAGTTATAAGCGAGTTAACTTCCGGCGAGTCGCTTAGGTATCGCTGGAACGATAAAATTGCTAAGTACCGCGCCGTGTCGGTTAGCCGGTTCGCGGTAAGAGTAAACTTTTTTCCTATCGTTCCTAGATGATTTTAAACGTTATATTCGTGGTAAACTGTGCATACGAAACCGTGTGTCGTGACGCCAGTTCTCTCGGACGCGTATTTACCGAGTTATAAGCGAGTTAACTTCCGGCGAGTCGCTTAGGTATCGCTGGAACGATAAAATTGCTAAGTACCGCGCCGTGTCGGTTAGCCGGTTCGCGGTAAGAGTAAACTTTTTTCCTATCGTTCCTAGATGATTTTAAACGTTATATTCGTGGTAAACTGTGCATACGAAACCGTGTGTCGTGACGCCAGTTCTCTCGGACGCGTATTTACCGAGTTATAAGCGAGTTAACTTCCGGCGAGTCGCTTAGGTATCGCTGGAACGATAAAATTGCTAAGTACCGCGCCGTGTCGGTTAGCCGGTTCGCGGTAAGAGTAAACTTTTTTCCTATCGTTCCTAGATGATTTTAAACGTTATATTCGTGGTAAACTGTGCATACGAAACCGTGTGTCGTGACGCCAGTTCTCTCGGACGCGTATTTACCGAGTTATAAGCGAGTTAACTTCCGGCGAGTCGCTTAGGTATCGCTGGAACGATAAAATTGCTAAGTACCGCGCCGTGTCGGTTAGCCGGTTCGCGGTAAGAGTAAACTTTTTTCCTATCGTTCCTAGATGATTTTAAACGTTATATTCGTGGTAAACTGTGCATACGAAACCGTGTGTCGTGACGCCAGTTCTCTCGGACGCGTATTTACCGAGTTATAAGCGAGTTAACTTCCGGCGAGTCGCTTAGGTATCGCTGGAACGATAAAATTGCTAAGTACCGCGCCGTGTCGGTTAGACGGTTCGCGGTAAGAGTAAACTTTTTTCCTATCGTTCCTAGATGATTTTAAACGTTATATTCGTGGTAAACTGTGCATACGAAACCGTGTGTCGTGACGCCAGTTCTCTCGGACGCGTATTTACCGAGTTATAAGCGAGTTAACTTCCGGCGAGTCGCTTAGGTATCGCTGGAACGATAAAATTGCTAAGTACCGCGCCGTGTCGGTTAGCCGGTTCGCGGTAAGAGTAAACTTTTTTCCTATCGTTCCTAGATGATTTTAAACGTTATATTCGTGGTAAACTGTGCATACGAAACCGTGTGTCGTGACGCCAGTTCTCTCGGACGCGTATTTACCGAGTTATAAGCGAGTTAACTTCCGGCGAGTCGCTTAGGTATCGCTGGAACGATAAAATTGCTAAGTACCGCGCCGTGTCGGTTAGCCGGTTCGCGGTAAGAGTAAACTTTTTTCCTATCGTTCCTAGATGATTTTAAACGTTATATTCGTGGTAAACTGTGCATACGAAACCGTGTGTCGTGACGCCAGTTCTCTCGGACGCGTATTTACCGAGTTATAAGCGAGTTAACTTCCGGCGAGTCGCTTAGGTATCGCTGGAACGATAAAATTGCTAAGTACCGCGCCGTGTCGGTTAGCCGGTTCGCGGTAAGAGTAAACTTTTTTCCTATCGTTCCTAGATGATTTTAAACGTTATATTCGTGGTAAACTGTGCATACGAAACCGTGTGTCGTGACGCCAGTTCTCTCGGACGCGTATTTACCGAGTTATAAGCGAGTTAACTTCCGGCGAGTCGCTTAGGTATCGCTGGAACGATAAAATTGCTAAGTACCGCGCCGTGTCGGTTAGACGGTTCGCGGTAAGAGTAAACTTTTTTCCTATCGTTCCTAGATGATTTTAAACGTTATATTCGTGGTAAACTGTGCATACGAAACCGTGTGTCGTGACGCCAGTTCTCTCGGACGCGTATTTACCGAGTTATAAGCGAGTTAACTTCCGGCGAGTCGCTTAGGTATCGCTGGAACGATAAAATTGCTAAGTACCGCGCCGCGTCGGTTAGCCGGTTCGCGGTAAGAGTAAACTTTTTTCCTATCGTTCCTAGATGATTTTAAACGTTATATTCGTGGTAAACTGTGCATACGAAACCGTGTGTCGTGACGCCAGTTCTCTCGGACGCGTATTTACCGAGTTATAAGCGAGTTAACTTCCGGCGAGTCGCTTAGGTATCGCTGGAACGATAAAATTGCTAAGTACCGCGCCGTGTCGGTTAGCCAGTTCGCGGTAAGAGTAAACTTTTTTCCTATCGTTCCTAGATGATTTTAAACGTTATATTCGTGGTAAACTGTGCATACGAAACCGTGTGTCGTGACGCCAGTTCTCTCGGACGCGTATTTACCGAGTTATAAGCGAGTTAACTTCCGGCGAGTCGCTTAGGTATCGCTGGAACGATAAAATTGCTAAGTACCGCGCCGTGTCGGTTAGCCGGTTCGCGGTAAGAGTAAACTTTTTTCCTATCGTTCCTAGATGATTTTAAACGTTATATTCGTGGTAAACTGTGCATACGAAACCGTGTGTCGTGACGCCTGTTCTCTCGGACGCGTATTTACCGAGTTATAAGCGAGTTAACTTCCGGCGAGTCGCTTAGGTATCGCTGGAACGATAAAATTGCTAAGTACCGCGCCGTGTCGGTTAGCCGGTTCGCGGTAAGAGTAAACTTTTTTCCTATCGTTCCTAGATGATTTTAAACGTTATATTCGTGGTAAACTGTGCATACGAAACCGTGTGTCGTGACGCCAGTTCTCTCGGACGCGTATTTACCGAGTTATAAGCGAGTTAACTTCCGGCGAGTCGCTTAGGTATCGCTGGAACGATAAAATTGCTAAGTACCGCGCCGTGTCGGTTAGACGGTTCGCGGTAAGAGTAAACTTTTTTCCTATCGTTCCTAGATGATTTTAAACGTTATATTCGTGGTAAACTGTGCATACGAAACCGTGTGTCGTGACGCCAGTTCTCTCGGACGCGTATTTACCGAGTTATAAGCGAGTTAACTTCCGGCGAGTCGCTTAGGTATCGCTGGAACGATAAAATTGCTAAGTACCGCGCCGTGTCGGTTAGACGGTTCGCGGTAAGAGTAAACTTTTTTCCTATCGTTCCTAGATGATTTTAAACGTTATATTCGTGGTAAACTGTGCATACGAAACCGTGTGTCGTGACGCCAGTTCTCTCGGACGCGTATTTACCGAGTTATAAGCGAGTTAACTTCCGGCGAGTCGCTTAGGTATCGCTGGAACGATAAAATTGCTAAGTACCGCGCCGTGTCGGTTAGCCGGTTCGCGGTAAGAGTAAACTTTTTTCCTATCGTTCCTAGATGATTTTAAACGTTATATTCGTGGTAAACTGTGCATACGAAACCGTGTGTCGTGACGCCAGTTCTCTCGGACGCGTATTTACCGAGTTATAAGCGAGTTAACTTCCGGCGAGTCGCTTAGGTATCGCTGGAACGATAAAATTGCTAAGTACCGCGCCGTGTCGGTTAGCCGGTTCGCGGTAAGAGTAAACTTTTTTCCTATCGTTCCTAGATGATTTTAAACGTTATATTCGTGGTAAACTGTGCATACGAAACCGTGTGTCGTGACGCCAGTTCTCTCGGACGCGTATTTACCGAGTTATAAGCGAGTTAACTTCCGGCGAGTCGCTTAGGTATCGCTGGAACGATAAAATTGCTAAGTACCGCGCCGTGTCGGTTAGCCGGTTCGCGGTAAGAGTAAACTTTTTTCCTATCGTTCCTAGATGATTTTAAACGTTATATTCGTGGTAAACTGTGCATACGAAACCGTGTGTCGTGACGCCAGTTCTCTCGGACGCGTATTTACCGAGTTATAAGCGAGTTAACTTCCGGCGAGTCGCTTAGGTATCGCTGGAACGATAAAATTGCTAAGTACCGCGCCGTGTCGGTTAGACGGTTCGCGGTAAGAGTAAACTTTTTTCCTATCGTTCCTAGATGATTTTAAACGTTATATTCGTGGTAAACTGTGCATACGAAACCGTGTGTCGTGACGCCAGTTCTCTCGGACGCGTATTTACCGAGTTATAAGCGAGTTAACTTCCGGCGAGTCGCTTAGGTATCGCTGGAACGATAAAATTGCTAAGTACCGCGCCGTGTCGGTTAGCCGGTTCGCGGTAAGAGTAAACTTTTTTCCTATCGTTCCTAGATGATTTTAAACGTTATATTCGTGGTAAACTGTGCATACGAAACCGTGTGTCGTGACGCCAGTTCTCTCGGACGCGTATTTACCGAGTTATAAGCGAGTTAACTTCCGGCGAGTCGCTTAGGTATCGCTGGAACGATAAAATTGCTAAGTACCGCGCCGTGTCGGTTAGACGGTTCGCGGTAAGAGTAAACTTTTTTCCTATCGTTCCTAGATGATTTTAAACGTTATATTCGTGGTAAACTGTGCATACGAAACCGTGTGTCGTGACGCCAGTTCTCTCGGACGCGTATTTACCGAGTTATAAGCGAGTTAACTTCCGGCGAGTCGCTTAGGTATCGCTGGAACGATAAAATTGCTAAGTACCGCGCCGTGTCGGTTAGCCGGTTCGCGGTAAGAGTAAACTTTTTTCCTATCGTTCCTAGATGATTTTAAACGTTATATTCGTGGTAAACTGTGCATACGAAACCGTGTGTCGTGACGCCAGTTCTCTCGGACGCGTATTTACCGAGTTATAAGCGAGTTAACTTCCGGCGAGTCGCTTAGGTATCGCTGGAACGATAAAATTGCTAAGTACCGCGCCGTGTCGGTTAGCCGGTTCGCGGTAAGAGTAAACTTTTTTCCTATCGTTCCTAGATGATTTTAAACGTTATATTCGTGGTAAACTGTGCATACGAAACCGTGTGTCGTGACGCCAGTTCTCTCGGACGCGTATTTACCGAGTTATAAGCGAGTTAACTTCCGGCGAGTCGCTTAGGTATCGCTGGAACGATAAAATTGCTAAGTACCGCGCCGTGTCGGTTAGCCGGTTCGCGGTAAGAGTAAACTTTTTTCCTATCGTTCCTAGATGATTTTAAACGTTATATTCGTGGTAAACTGTGCATACGAAACCGTGTGTCGTGACGCCAGTTCTCTCGGACGCGTATTTACCGAGTTATAAGCGAGTTAACTTCCGGCGAGTCGCTTAGGTATCGCTGGAACGATAAAATTGCTAAGTACCGCGCCGTGTCGGTTAGACGGTTCGCGGTAAGAGTAAACTTTTTTCCTATCGTTCCTAGATGATTTTAAACGTTATATTCGTGGTAAACTGTGCATACGAAACCGTGTGTCGTGACGCCAGTTCTCTCGGACGCGTATTTACCGAGTTATAAGCGAGTTAACTTCCGGCGAGTCGCTTAGGTATCGCTGGAACGATAAAATTGCTAAGTACCGCGCCGTGTCGGTTAGCCGGTTCGCGGTAAGAGTAAACTTTTTTCCTATCGTTCCTAGATGATTTTAAACGATATATTCGTGGTAAACTGTGCATACGAAACCGTGTGTCGTGACGCCAGTTCTCTCGGACGCGTATTTACCGAGTTATAAGCGAGTTAACTTCCGGCGAGTCGCTTAGGTATCGCTGGAACGATAAAATTGCTAAGTACCGCGCCGTGTCGGTTAGACGGTTCGCGGTAAGAGTAAACTTTTTTCCTATCGTTCCTAGATGATTTTAAACGTTATATTCGTGGTAAACTGTGCATACGAAACCGTGTGTCGTGACGCCAGTTCTCTCGGACGCGTATTTACCGAGTTATAAGCGAGTTAACTTCCGGCGAGTCGCTTAGGTATCGCTGGAACGATAAAATTGCTAAGTACCGCGCCGTGTCGGTTAGCCGGTTCGCGGTAAGAGTAAACTTTTTTCCTATCGTTCCTAGATGATTTTAAACGTTATATTCGTGGTAAACTGTGCATACGAAACCGTGTGTCGTGACGCCAGTTCTCTCGGACGCGTATTTACCGAGTTATAAGCGAGTTAACTTCCGGCGAGTCGCTTAGGTATCGCTGGAACGATAAAATTGCTAAGTACCGCGCCGTGTCGGTTAGCCGGTTCGCGGTAAGAGTAAACTTTTTTCCTATCGTTCCTAGATGATTTTAAACGTTATATTCGTGGTAAACTGTGCATACGAAACCGTGTGTCGTGACGCCAGTTCTCTCGGACGCGTATTTACCGAGTTATAAGCGAGTTAACTTCCGGCGAGTCGCTTAGGTATCGCTGGAACGATAAAATTGCTAAGTACCGCGCCGTGTCGGTTAGACGGTTCGCGGTAAGAGTAAACTTTTTTCCTATCGTTCCTAGATGATTTTAAACGTTATATTCGTGGTAAACTGTGCATACGAAACCGTGTGTCGTGACGCCAGTTCTCTCGGACGCGTATTTACCGAGTTATAAGCGAGTTAACTTCCGGCGAGTCGCTTAGGTATCGCTGGAACGATAAAATTGCTAAGTACCGCGCCGTGTCGGTTAGCCGGTTCGCGGTAAGAGTAAACTTTTTTCCTATCGTTCCTAGATGATTTTAAACGTTATATTCGTGGTAAACTGTGCATACGAAACCGTGTGTCGTGACGCCAGTTCTCTCGGACGCGTATTTACCGAGTTATAAGCGAGTTAACTTCCGGCGAGTCGCTTAGGTATCGCTGGAACGATAAAATTGCTAAGTACCGCGCCGTGTCGGTTAGACGGTTCGCGGTAAGAGTAAACTTTTTTCCTATCGTTCCTAGATGATTTTAAACGTTATATTCGTGGTAAACTGTGCATACGAAACCGTGTGTCGTGACGCCAGTTCTCTCGGACGCGTATTTACCGAGTTATAAGCGAGTTAACTTCCGGCGAGTCGCTTAGGTATCGCTGGAACGATAAAATTGCTAAGTACCGCGCCGTGTCGGTTAGCCGGTTCGCGGTAAGAGTAAACTTTTTTCCTATCGTTCCTAGATGATTTTAAACGTTATATTCGTGGTAAACTGTGCATACGAAACCGTGTGTCGTGACGCCAGTTCTCTCGGACGCGTATTTACCGAGTTATAAGCGAGTTAACTTCCGGCGAGTCGCTTAGGTATCGCTGGAACGATAAAATTGCTAAGTACCGCGCCGTGTCGGTTAGACGGTTCGCGGTAAGAGTAAACTTTTTTCCTATCGTTCCTAGATGATTTTAAACGTTATATTCGTGGTAAACTGTGCATACGAAACCGTGTGTCGTGACGCCAGTTCTCTCGGACGCGTATTTACCGAGTTATAAGCGAGTTAACTTCCGGCGAGTCGCTTAGGTATCGCTGGAACGATAAAATTGCTAAGTACCGCGCCGTGTCGGTTAGCCGGTTCGCGGTAAGAGTAAACTTTTTTCCTATCGTTCCTAGATGATTTTAAACGTTATATTCGTGGTAAACTGTGCATACGAAACCGTGTGTCGTGACGCCAGTTCTCTCGGACGCGTATTTACCGAGTTATAAGCGAGTTAACTTCCGGCGAGTCGCTTAGGTATCGCTGGAACGATAAAATTGCTAAGTACCGCGCCGTGTCGGTTAGACGGTTCGCGGTAAGAGTAAACTTTTTTCCTATCGTTCCTAGATGATTTTAAACGTTATATTCGTGGTAAACTGTGCATACGAAACCGTGTGTCGTGACGCCAGTTCTCTCGGACGCGTATTTACCGAGTTATAAGCGAGTTAACTTCCGGCGAGTCGCTTAGGTATCGCTGGAACGATAAAATTGCTAAGTACCGCGCCGTGTCGGTTAGCCGGTTCGCGGTAAGAGTAAACTTTTTTCCTATCGTTCCTAGATGATTTTAAACGTTATATTCGTGGTAAACTGTGCATACGAAACCGTGTGTCGTGACGCCAGTTCTCTCGGACGCGTATTTACCGAGTTATAAGCGAGTTAACTTCCGGCGAGTCGCTTAGGTATCGCTGGAACGATAAAATTGCTAAGTACCGCGCCGTGTCGGTTAGACGGTTCGCGGTAAGAGTAAACTTTTTTCCTATCGTTCCTAGATGATTTTAAACGTTATATTCGTGGTAAACTGTGCATACGAAACCGTGTGTCGTGACGCCAGTTCTCTCGGACGCGTATTTACCGAGTTATAAGCGAGTTAACTTCCGGCGAGTCGCTTAGGTATCGCTGGAACGATAAAATTGCTAAGTACCGCGCCGTGTCGGTTAGCCGGTTCGCGGTAAGAGTAAACTTTTTTCCTATCGTTCCTAGATGATTTTAAACGTTATATTCGTGGTAAACTGTGCATACGAAACCGTGTGTCGTGACGCCAGTTCTCTCGGACGCGTATTTACCGAGTTATAAGCGAGTTAACTTCCGGCGAGTCGCTTAGGTATCGCTGGAACGATAAAATTGCTAAGTACCGCGCCGTGTCGGTTAGCCGGTTCGCGGTAAGAGTAAACTTTTTTCCTATCGTTCCTAGATGATTTTAAACGTTATATTCGTGGTAAACTGTGCATACGAAACCGTGTGTCGTGACGCCAGTTCTCTCGGACGCGTATTTACCGAGTTATAAGCGAGTTAACTTCCGGCGAGTCGCTTAGGTATCGCTGGAACGATAAAATTGCTAAGTACCCGCGCCGTGTCGGTTAGACGGTTCGCGGTAAGAGTAAACTTTTTTCCTATCGTTCCTAGATGATTTTAAACGTTATATTCGTGGTAAACTGTGCATACGAAACCGTGTGTCGTGACGCCAGTTCTCTCGGACGCGTATTTACCGAGTTATAAGCGAGTTAACTTCCGGCGAGTCGCTTAGGTATCGCTGGAACGATAAAATTGCTAAGTACCGCGCCGTGTCGGTTAGCCGGTTCGCGGTAAGAGTAAACTTTTTTCCTATCGTTCCTAGATGATTTTAAACGTTATATTCGTGGTAAACTGTGCATACGAAACCGTGTGTCGTGACGCCAGTTCTCTCGGACGCGTATTTACCGAGTTATAAGCGAGTTAACTTCCGGCGAGTCGCTTAGGTATCGCTGGAACGATAAAATTGCTAAGTACCGCGCCGTGTCGGTTAGCCGGTTCGCGGTAAGAGTAAACTTTTTTCCTATCGTTCCTAGATGATTTTAAACGTTATATTCGTGGTAAACTGTGCATACGAAACCGTGTGTCGTGACGCCAGTTCTCTCGGACGCGTATTTACCGAGTTATAAGCGAGTTAACTTCCGGCGAGTCGCTTAGGTATCGCTGGAACGATAAAATTGCTAAGTACCGCGCCGTGTCGGTTAGCCGGTTCGCGGTAAGAGTAAACTTTTTTCCTATCGTTCCTAGATGATTTTAAACGTTATATTCGTGGTAAACTGTGCATACGAAACCGTGTGTCGTGACGCCAGTTCTCTCGGACGCGTATTTACCGAGTTATAAGCGAGTTAACTTCCGGCGAGTCGCTTAGGTATCGCTGGAACGATAAAATTGCTAAGTACCGCGCCGTGTCGGTTAGCCGGTTCGCGGTAAGAGTAAACTTTTTTCCTATCGTTCCTAGATGATTTTAAACGTTATATTCGTGGTAAACTGTGCATACGAAACCGTGTGTCGTGACGCCAGTTCTCTCGGACGCGTATTTACCGAGTTATAAGCGAGTTAACTTCCGGCGAGTCGCTTAGGTATCGCTGGAACGATAAAATTGCTAAGTACCGCGCCGTGTCGGTTAGACGGTTCGCGGTAAGAGTAAACTTTTTTCCTATCGTTCCTAGATGATTTTAAACGTTATATTCGTGGTAAACTGTGCATACGAAACCGTGTGTCGTGACGCCAGTTCTCTCGGACGCGTATTTACCGAGTTATAAGCGAGTTAACTTCCGGCGAGTCGCTTAGGTATCGCTGGAACGATAAAATTGCTAAGTACCGCGCCGTGTCGGTTAGCCGGTTCGCGGTAAGAGTAAACTTTTTTCCTATCGTTCCTAGATGATTTTAAACGTTATATTCGTGGTAAACTGTGCATACGAAACCGTGTGTCGTGACGCCAGTTCTCTCGGACGCGTATTTACCGAGTTATAAGCGAGTTAACTTCCGGCGAGTCGCTTAGGTATCGCTGGAACGATAAAATTGCTAAGTACCGCGCCGTGTCGGTTAGACGGTTCGCGGTAAGAGTAAACTTTTTTCCTATCGTTCCTAGATGATTTTAAACGTTATATTCGTGGTAAACTGTGCATACGAAACCGTGTGTCGTGACGCCAGTTCTCTCGGACGCGTATTTACCGAGTTATAAGCGAGTTAACTTCCGGCGAGTCGCTTAGGTATCGCTGGAACGATAAAATTGCTAAGTACCGCGCCGTGTCGGTTAGCCGGTTCGCGGTAAGAGTAAACTTTTTTCCTATCGTTCCTAGATGATTTTAAACGTTATATTCGTGGTAAACTGTGCATACGAAACCGTGTGTCGTGACGCCAGTTCTCTCGGACGCGTATTTACCGAGTCATAAGCGAGTTAACTTCCGGCGAGTCGCTTAGGTATCGCTGGAACGATAAAATTGCTAAGTACCGCGCCGTGTCGGTTAGCCGGTTCGCGGTAAGAGTAAACTTTTTTCCTATCGTTCCTAGATGATTTTAAACGTTATATTCGTGGTAAACTGTGCATACGAAACCGTGTGTCGTGACGCCAGTTCTCTCGGACGCGTATTTACCGAGTTATAAGCGAGTTAACTTCCGGCGAGTCGCTTAGGTATCGCTGGAACGATAAAATTGCTAAGTACCGCGCCGTGTCGGTTAGACGGTTCGCGGTAAGAGTAAACTTTTTTCCTATCGTTCCTAGATGATTTTAAACGTTATATTCGTGGTAAACTGTGCATACGAAACCGTGTGTCGTGACGCCAGTTCTCTCGGACGCGTATTTACCGAGTTATAAGCGAGTTAACTTCCGGCGAGTCGCTTAGGTATCGCTGGAACGATAAATTGCTAAGTACCGCGCGTGTCGGTTAGACGGTTCGCGGTAAGAGTTAACTTTTTTCCTATCGTTCCTAGATGATTTTTAAACGTTATATTCGTGGTAAACTGTGCATACGAAACCGTGTGTCGTGACGCCAGTTCTCTCGGACGCGTATTTACCGAGTTATAAGCGAGTTAACTTCCGGCGAGTCGCTTAGGTATCGCTGGAACGATAAAATTGCTAAGTACCGCGCGTGTCGGTTAGCCGGTTCGCGGTAAGAGTAAACTTTTTTCCTATCGTTCCTAGATGATTTTAAACGTTATATTCGTGGTAAACTGTGCATACGAAACCGTGTGTCGTGACGCCAGTTCTCTCGGACGCGTATTTACCGAGTTATAAGCGAGTTAACTTCCGGCGAGTCGCTTAGGTATCGCATGAACGATAAAATTGCTAAGTACCGCGCCGTGTCGGTTAGACGGTTAGCGGTAAGAGTAAACTTTTTTCCTATCGTTCCTAGATGATTTTAAACGTTATATTCGTGGTAAACTGTGCATACGAAACCGTGTGTCGTGACGCCAGTTCTCTCGGACGCGTATTTACCGAGTTATAAGCGAGTTAACTTCCGGCGAGTCGCTTAGGTATCGCTGGAACGATAAAATTGCTAAGTACCGCGCCGTGTCGGTTAGCCGGTTCGCGGTAAGAGTAAACTTTTTTCCTATCGTTCCTAGATGATTTTAAACGTTATATTCGTGGTAAACTGTGCATACGAAACCGTGTGTCGTGACGCCAGTTCTCTCGGACGCGTATTTACCGAGTTATAAGCGAGTTAACTTCGGCGAGTCGCTTAGGTATCGCTGGAACGATAAAATTGCTAAGTACCGCGCCGTGTCGGTTAGACGGTTCGCGGTAAGAGTAAACTTTTTTCCTATCGTTCCTAGATGATTTTAAACGTTATATTCGTGGTAAACTGTGCATACGAAACCGTGTGTCGTGACGCCAGTTCTCTCGGACGCGTATTTACCGAGTTATAAGCGAGTTAACTTCCGGCGAGTCGCTTAGGTATCGCTGGAACGATAAAATTGCTAAGTACCGCGCCGTGTCGGTTAGCCGGTTCGCGGTAAGAGTAAACTTTTTTCCTATCGTTCCTAGATGATTTTAAACGTTATATTCGTGGTAAACTGTGCATACGAAACCGTGTGTCGTGACGCCAGTTCTCTCGGACGCGTATTTACCGAGTTATAAGCGAGTTAACTTCCGGCGAGTCGCTTAGGTATCGCTGGAACGATAAAATTGCTAAGTACCGCGCCGTGTCGGTTAGACGGTTCGCGGTAAGAGTAAACTTTTTTCCTATCGTTCCTAGATGATTTTAAACGTTATATTCGTGGTAAACTGTGCATACGAAACCGTGTGTCGTGACGCCAGTTCTCTCGGACGCGTATTTACCGAGTTATAAGCGAGTTAACTTCCGGCGAGTCGCTTAGGTATCGCTGGAACGATAAAATTGCTAAGTACCGCGCCGTGTCGGTTAGCCGGTTCGCGGTAAGAGTAAACTTTTTTTCCTATCGTTCCTAGATGATTTTAAACGTTATATTCGTGGTAAACTGTGCATACGAAACCGTGTGTCGTGACGCCAGTTCTCTCGGACGCGTATTTTACCGAGTTATAAGCGAGTTAACTTCCGGCGAGTCGCTTAGGTATCGCTGGAACGATAAAATTGCTAAGTACCGCGCCGTGTCGGTTAGACGGTTCGCGGTAAGAGTAAACTTTTTTCCTATCGTTCCTAGATGATTTTAAACGTTATATTCGTGGTAAACTGTGCATACGAAACCGTGTGTCGTGACGCCAGTTCTCTCGGACGCGTATTTACCGAGTTATAAGCGAGTTAACTTCCGGCGAGTCGCTTAGGTATCGCTGGAACGATAAAATTGCTAAGTACCGCGCCGTGTCGGTTAGCCGGTTCGCGGTAAGAGTAAACTTTTTTCCTATCGTTCCTAGATGATTTTAAACGTTATATTCGTGGTAAACTGTGCATACGAAACCGTGTGTCGTGACGCCAGTTCTCTCGGACGCGTATTTACCGAGTTATAAGCGAGTTAACTTCCGGCGAGTCGCTTAGGTATCGCTGGAACGATAAAATTGCTAAGTACCGCGCCGTGTCGGTTAGACGGTTCGCGGTAAGAGTAAACTTTTTTCCTATCGTTCCTAGATGATTTTAAACGTTATATTCGTGGTAAACTGTGCATACGAAACCGTGTGTCGTGACGCCAGTTCTCTCGGACGCGTATTTACCGAGTTATAAGCGAGTTAACTTCCGGCGAGTCGCTTAGGTATCGCTGGAACGATAAAATTGCTAAGTACCGCGCCGTGTCGGTTAGACGGTTCGCGGTAAGAGTAAACTTTTTTCCTATCGTTCCTAGATGATTTTAAACGTTATATTCGTGGTAAACTGTGCATACGAAACCGTGTGTCGTGACGCCAGTTCTCTCGGACGCGTATTTTACCGAGTTATAAGCGAGTTAACTTCCGGCGAGTCGCTTAGGTATCGCTGGAACGATAAAATTGCTAAGTACCGCGCCGTGTCGGTTAGACGGTTCGCGGTAAGAGTAAACTTTTTTCCTATCGTTCCTAGATGATTTTAAACGTTATATTCGTGGTAAACTGTGCATACGAAACCGTGTGTCGTGACGCCAGTTCTCTCGGACGCGTATTTACCGAGTTATAAGCGAGTTAACTTCCGGCGAGTCGCTTAGGTATCGCTGGAACGATAAAATTGCTAAGTACCGCGCCGTGTCGGTTAGCCGGTTCGCGGTAAGAGTAAACTTTTTTCCTATCGTTCCTAGATGATTTTAAACGTTATATTCGTGGTAAACTGTGCATACGAAACCGTGTGTCGTGACGCCAGTTCTCTCGGACGCGTATTTACCGAGTTATAAGCGAGTTAACTTCCGGCGAGTCGCTTAGGTATCGCTGGAACGATAAAATTGCTAAGTACCGCGCCGTGTCGGTTAGACGGTTCGCGGTAAGAGTAAACTTTTTTCCTATCGTTCCTAGATGATTTTAAACGTTATATTCGTGGTAAACTGTGCATACGAAACCGTGTGTCGTGACGCCAGTTCTCTCGGACGCGTATTTACCGAGTTATAAGCGAGTTAACTTCCGGCGAGTCGCTTAGGTATCGCTGGAACGATAAAATTGCTAAGTACCGCGCCGTGTCGGTTAGCCGGTTCGCGGTAAGAGTAAACTTTTTTCCTATCGTTCCTAGATGATTTTAAACGTTATATTCGTGGTAAACTGTGCATACGAAACCGTGTGTCGTGACGCCAGTTCTCTCGGACGCGTATTTACCGAGTTATAAGCGAGTTAACTTCCGGCGAGTCGCTTAGGTATCGCTGGAACGATAAAATTGCTAAGTACCGCGCCGTGTCGGTTAGACGGTTCGCGGTAAGAGTAAACTTTTTTCCTATCGTTCCTAGATGATTTTAAACGTTATATTCGTGGTAAACTGTGCATACGAAACCGTGTGTCGTGACGCCAGTTCTCTCGGACGCGTATTTACCGAGTTATAAGCGAGTTAACTTCCGGCGAGTCGCTTAGGTATCGCTGGGAACGATAAAATTGCTAAGTACCGCGCCGTGTCGGTTAGCCGGTTCGCGGTAAGAGTAAACTTTTTTTCCTATCGTTCCTAGATGATTTTAAACGTTATATTCGTGGTAAACTGTGCATACGAAACCGTGTGTCGTGACGCCAGTTCTCTCGGACGCGTATTTACCGAGTTATAAGCGAGTTAACTTCGGCGAGTCGCTTAGGTATCGCTGGAACGATAAAATTGCTAAGTACCGCGCCGTGTCGGTTAGACGGTTCGCGGTAAGAGTAAACTTTTTCCTATCGTTCCTAGATGATTTTAAACGTTATATTCGTGGTAAACTGTGCATACGAAACCGTGTGTCGTGACGCCAGTTCTCTCGGACGCGTATTTACCGAGTTATAAGCGAGTTAACTTCCGGCGAGTCGCTTAGGTATCGCTGGAACGATAAAATTGCTAAGTACCGCGCCGTGTCGGTTAGGACGGTTCGCGGTAAGAGTAAACTTTTTTCCTATCGTTCCTAGATGATTTTAAACGTTATATTCGTGGTAAACTGTGCATACGAACCGTGTGTCGTGACGCCAGTTCTCTCGGACGCGTATTTACCGAGTTATAAGCGAGTTAACTTCCGGCGAGTCGCTTAGGTATCGCTGGAACGATAAAATTGCTAAGTACCGCGCCGTGTCGGTTAGACGGTTCGCGGTAAGAGTAAACTTTTTTCCTATCGTTCCTAGATGATTTTAAACGTTATATTCGTGGTAAACTGTGCATACGAAACCGTGTGTCGTGACGCCAGTTCTCTCGGACGCGTATTTACCGAGTTATAAGCGAGTTAACTTCCGGCGAGTCGCTTAGGTATCGCTGGAACGATAAAATTGCTAAGTACCGCGCCGTGTCGGTTAGCCGGTTCGCGGTAAGAGTAAACTTTTTTCCTATCGTTCCTAGATGATTTTAAACGTTATATTCGTGGTAAACTGTGCATACGAAACCGTGTGTCGTGACGCCAGTTCTCTCGGACGCGTATTTACCGAGTTATAAGCGAGTTAACTTCCGGCGAGTCGCTTAGGTATCGCTGGAACGATAAAATTGCTAAGTACCGCGCCGTGTCGGTTAGACGGTTCGCGGTAAGAGTAAACTTTTTTCCTATCGTTCCTAGATGATTTTAAACGTTATATTCGTGGTAAACTGTGCATACGAAACCGTGTGTCGTGACGCCAGTTCTCTCGGACGCGTATTTACCGAGTTATAAAGCGAGTTAACTTCCGGCGAGTCGCTTAGGTATCGCTGGAACGATAAAATTGCTAAGTACCGCGCCGTGTCGGTTAGCCGGTTCGCGGTAAGAGTAAACTTTTTTCCTATCGTTCCTAGATGATTTTAAACGTTATATTCGTGGTAAACTGTGCATACGAAACCGTGTGTCGTGACGCCAGTTCTCTCGGACGCGTATTTACCGAGTTATAAGCGAGTTAACTTCCGGCGAGTCGCTTAGGTATCGCTGGAACGATAAAATTGCTAAGTACCGCGCCGTGTCGGTTAGACGGTTCGCGGTAAGAGTAAACTTTTTTCCTATCGTTCCTAGATGATTTTAAACGTTATATTCGTGGTAAACTGTGCATACGAAACCGTTGTGTCGTGACGCCAGTTCTCTCGGACGCGTATTTACCGAGTTATAAGCGAGTTAACTTCCGGCGAGTCGCTTAGGTATCGCTGGAACGATAAAATTGCTAAGTACCGCGCCGTGTCGGTTAGACGGTTCGCGGTAAGAGTAAACTTTTTTCCTATCGTTCCTAGATGATTTTAAACGTTATATTCGTGGTAAACTGTGCATACGAAACCGTGTGTCGTGACGCCAGTTCTCTCGGACGCGTATTTACCGAGTTATAAGCGAGTTAACTTCCGGCGAGTCGCTTAGGTATCGCTGGAACGATAAAATTGCTAAGTACCGCGCCGTGTCGGTTAGACGGTTCGCGGTAAGAGTAAACTTTTTTCCTATCGTTCCTAGATGATTTTAAACGTTATATTCGTGGTAAACTGTGCATACGAAACCGTGTGTCGTGACGCCAGTTCTCTCGGACGCGTATTTACCGAGTTATAAGCGAGTTAACTTCCGGCGAGTCGCTTAGGTATCGCTGGAACGATAAAATTGCTAAGTACCGCGCCGTGTCGGTTAGCCGGTTCGCGGTAAGAGTAAACTTTTTTCCTATCGTTCCTAGATGATTTTAAACGTTATATTCGTGGTAAACTGTGCATACGAAACCGTGTGTCGTGACGCCAGTTCTCTCGGACGCGTATTTACCGAGTTATAAGCGAGTTAACTTCCGGCGAGTCGCTTAGGTATCGCTGGAACGATAAAATTGCTAAGTACCGCGCCGTGTCGGTTAGACGGTTCGCGGTAAGAGTAAACTTTTTTCCTATCGTTCCTAGATGATTTTAAACGTTATATTCGTGGTAAACTGTGCATACGAAACCGTGTGTCGTGACGCCAGTTCTCTCGGACGCGTATTTACCGAGTTATAAGCGAGTTAACTTCCGGCGAGTCGCTTAGGTATCGCTGGAACGATAAATTGCTAAGTACCGCGCCGTGTCGGTTAGCCGGTTCGCGGTAAGAGTAAACTTTTTTCCTATCGTTCCTAGATGATTTTAAACGTTATATTCGTGGTAAACTGTGCATACGAAACCGTGTGTCGTGACGCCAGTTCTCTCGGACGCGTATTTACCGAGTTATAAGCGAGTTAACTTCCGGCGAGTCGCTTAGGTATCGCTGGAACGATAAAATTGCTAAGTACCGCGCCGTGTCGGTTAGACGGTTCGCGGTAAGAGTAAACTTTTTTCCTATCGTTCCTAGATGATTTTAAACGTTATATTCGTGGTAAACTGTGCATACGAAACCGTGTGTCGTGACGCCAGTTCTCTCGGACGCGTATTTACCGAGTTATAAGCGAGTTAACTTCCGGCGAGTCGCTTAGGTATCGCTGGAACGATAAAATTGCTAAGTACCGCGCCGTGTCGGTTAGCCGGTTCGCGGTAAGAGTAAACTTTTTTCCTATCGTTCCTAGATGATTTTAAACGTTATATT
>CAKAJI010000458.1:0-14952 GCA_916610255.1 Lasioglossum lativentre
TACGATAAAACGTAATATGCAGTGTATCATTGAAAATACCTTATAATATATGGTAACTTGAACTGTATCAATCAAAATACGTTATAATATAACGTAATATGCAGTGTATCATTGAAAATACCTTATAATATAACGTAATATGCGGTGTATCATTGAAAATACCTTATAATATAACGTAATATGCAGGTTATCATTGAAAATACCTTATAATATATCGTAATTTGTAGTATATCATTGAAAATACCTTAGAATATATGGTAATTCTAGTCTATCAATGAAAATACCTTATAATATAACGTAATATGCAGTGTATCATTGAAAATACCTTATAATATATCGTAATTTGTAGTGTATCATTGAAAATACCTTATAGTATAACGTAATATGCAGTGCATCATTGAAAAAACCTTATAATATAACGTAATATGCAGTGTATCATTGAAAATACCTTATAATATAACGTAATATGCAGTCTACCATTGAAAATACCTTATAATATAACGTAATATGATATATATCATTAAAAATACCATATAAAATAACGTAATATGCAGTATACCATTGAAAATACTTATAATATAACGTAATATGCAGTGTATCATTGAAAATAGCTTATAATATATGGTAATTCTAGTCTATCAATGAAAATACCTTATAATATAACGTAATATGCAGTGTATCATTGAAAATACCTTATAATATATCGTAATTTGTAGTGTATCATTGAAAATACCTTATAGTATAACGTAATATGCAGTGCATCATTGAAAAAACCTTATAATATAACGTAATATGCAGTGTATCATTGAAAATACCTTATAATATAACGTAATATGCAGTCTACCATTGAAAATACCTTATAAAGTAAAATAATATGCAGTGTATCATGGAAAATACCTTATAATATATCGTAATTTGTAGTGTATCATTGAAAATACCTTATAGTATAACGTAATATGCAGTGCATCATTGAAAAAACCTTATAATATAACGTAATATGCAGTGTATCATTGAAAATACCTTATAATATAACGTAATATGCAGTGTATCATTGAAAATACCTTATAATATAACGTAATATGCAGTATACCATTGAAAATACTTATAATATAACGTAATATGCAGTGTATCATTGAAAATACGTTATAATATATAGCACTTTATCATTGAGAATACCTTATAATATAACTTAATATGCAGTGTATCATTGAAAATACCTTATGATATAACGTAATATGCAGTGTATCATTGAAAATACCTTAGAATATATGGTAATTCTAGTCTATCAATTTAAATATCTTATAATATAACGTAATATGCAGTGTATCATTGAAAATACCTTATAATATATCGTAATTTGTAGTGTATCATTGAAAATACCTTATAGTATAACGTAATATGCAGTGCATCATTGAAAATAACTTATAATATAACGTAATATGCAGGTTATCATTGAAAATACCTTATAATATATCGTAATTTGTAGCGTATCATTGAAAATACCTTAGAATATGTGGTAATTCTAGTCTATCAATGAAAATACCTTATGATATAACGTAATATGCAGTGTATCATTGAAAATACCTTAGAATATATGGTAATTCTAGTCTATCAATGAAAATACCTTATAATATAACGTAATATGCTGGGTATCAGTGAAAATACCTTATAATATATAGTAGTTTATCATTGAAAATACCTTATAATATAACGTAATATGCAGTGTATCATTGAAAATACGTTATAAAATATAGTAGTTTATCATTGAAAACATCTTATAATATAACGTAATATGCAGTGTATCATTGAAAATACCTTACGATAAAACGTAATATGCAGTGTATCATTGAAAATACCTTATAATATATGGTAACTTGAACTGTATCAATCAAAATACGTTATAATATAACGTAATATGCAGTGTATCATTGAAAATACCTTATAATATATCGTAATTTGTAGTGTATCATTGAAAATACCTTATAATATAACGTAATATGCAGTGTATCATTGACAATACCTTATAATATAACGTAATATGCAGTGTATCACTGAAAATACCTTATAATATAACGTAATATGCGGTGTATCCGTGAAAATACCTTATAATATAACTTAATATGCAGTGCATCATTGAAAAAACCTTATAATATAACGTAATATGCAGTGTATCATTGAAAATACCTTAGAATATATGGTAATTCTAGTCTATCAATGAAAATACCTTATAATATAACGTAATATGCAGTGTATCATTGAAAATACTTTATAATATATCGTAATGTGTAGTGTATCATTGAAAATACCTTATAGTATAACGTAATATGCAGTGTATCATTGAAAATACCTTATAATATAACGTAATATGCAGGTTATCATTGAAAATACCTTATAATATATCGTAATTTGTAGCGTATCATTGAAAATACCTTAGAATATATGGTAATTCTAGTCTATCAATGAAAATACCTTATAATATAACGTAATATGCAGTGTATCATTGAAAATACCTTATAATATAACGTAATATGCAGTATACCATTGAAAATACTTATAATATAACGTAATATGCAGTGTATCATTGAAAATACGTTATAATATATAGCACTTTATCATTGAGAATACCTTATAATATAACTTAATATGCAGTGTATCATTGAAAATACCTTATGATATTTCGTAATATGCAGTGTATCATTGAAAATACCTTAGAATATATGGTAATTCTAGTCTATCAATTTAAATATCTTATAATATAACGTAATATGCAGTGTATCATTGAAAATACCTTATAATATATCGTAATTTGTAGTGTATCATTGAAAATACCTTATAGTATAACGTAATATGCAGTGCATCATTGAAAATAACTTATAATATAACGTAATATGCAGGTTATCATTGAAAATACCTTATAATATATCGTAATTTGTAGCGTATCATTGAAAATACCTTAGAATATATGGTAATTCTAGTCTATCAATGAAAATACCTTATGATATAACGTAATATGCAGTGTATCATTGAAAATACCTTAGAATATATGGTAATTCTAGTCTATCAATGAAAATACCTTATAATATAACGTAATATGCTGGGTATCAGTGAAAATACCTTATAATATATAGTAGTTTATCATTGAAAATACCTTATAATATAACGTAATATGCAGTGTATCATTGAAAATACGTTATAAAATATAGTAGTTTATCATTGAAAACATCTTATAATATAACGTAATATGCAGTGTATCATTGAAAATACCTTACGATAAAACGTAATATGCAGTGTATCATTGAAAATACCTTATAATATATGGTAATTTGAACTGTATCAATCAAAATACGTTATAATATAACGTAATATGCAGTGTATCATTGAAAATACCTTATAATATATCGTAATTTGTAGTGTATCATTGAAAATACCTTATAGTATAACGTAATATGCAGTGCATCATTGACAATACCTTATAATATAACGTAATATGCAGTGTATCACTGAAAATACCTTATAATATAACGTAATATGCGGTGTATCCGTGAAAATACCTTATAATATAACTTAATATGCAGTGTATCATTGAAAAAACCTTATAATATAACGTAATATGCGGTGTATCATTGAAAATACCTTATAATATAATGTAATATGCAGTGTATCATTGAAAATACCTTATAATATAACGTAATATGCAGTGTATCATTGACAATACCTTATAATATAACGTAATATGCAGTGTATCACTGAAAATACCTTATAATATAACGTAATATGCGGTGTATCCGTGAAAATACCTTATAATATAACTTAATATGCAGTGCATCATTGAAAAAACCTTATAATATAACGTAATATGCGGTGTATCATTGAAAATACCTTATAATATAACGTAATATGCAGTGTATCATTGAAAATACCTTATAATATATCGTAATTTGTAGTGTATCACTGAAAATACCTTATAATATAACGTAATATGCGGTGTATCCGTGAAAATACCTTATAATATAACTTAATATGCAGTGTATCATTGAAAAAACCTTATAATATAACGTAATATGCGGTGTATCATTGAAAATACCTTATAATATAACGTAATATGCAGTGTATCATTGAAAATACCTTATAATATAACGTAATATGCGGTGTATCATTGAAAATACCTTATAATATAACGTAATATGCAGTGTATCATTGAAAATACCTTATAATATAACTTAATATGCAGTGTATCATTGAAAATACCTTATGATATAAAGTAATATGCAGTGTATCATTGAAAATACCTTAGAATATATGGTAATTCTAGTCTATCAATGAAAATATCTTATAATATAACGTAATATGCAGTGTATCATTGAAAATACCTTATAATATATCGTAATTTGTAGTGTATCATTGAAAATACCTTATAATATAACGTAATATGCAGTGTATCATTGACAATACCTTATAATATAACGTAATATGCAGTGTATCACTGAAAATACCTTATAATATAACGTAATATGCGGCGTATCCGTGAAAATACCTTATAATATAACTTAATATGCAGTGCATCATTGAAAAAACCTTATAATATAACGTAATGTGCGGTGTATCATTGAAAATACCTTATAATATTACGTAATATGCAGTGTATCATTGCAAATACCTTATAATATAACGTAATATGCAGTGTATCATTGAAAATACCTTATAATATAACGTAATATGCGGTGTATCATTGAAAATACCTTATAATATAACGTAATATGCAGTGTATCATTGAAAATACCTTATAATATATCGTAATTTGTAGTGTATCATTGAAAATACCTTATAATATAACGTAATATGCAGTGTATCATTGACAATACCTTATAATATAACGTAATATGCAGTGTATCACTGAAAATACCTTATAATATAACGTAATATGCGGTGTATCCGTGAAAATACCTTATAATATAACTTAATATGCAGTGCATCATTGAAAAAACCTTATAATATAACGTAATATGCGGTGTATCATTGAAAATACCTTATAATATAACGTAATATGCAGTGTATCATTGAAAATACCTTATAATATAACGTAATATGCAGTGTATCATTGAAAATACCTTATAATATAACGTAATATGCGGTGTATCATTGAAAATACCTTATAATATAACGTAATATGCAGTGTATCATTGAAAATACCTTATAATATAACTTAATATGCAGTGTATCATTGAAAATACCTTATGATATAAAGTAATATGCAGTGTATCATTGAAAATACCTTAGAATATATGGTAATTCTAGTCTATCAATGAAAATACCTTATAATATAACGTAATATGCAGTGTATCATTGAAAATACTTTATAATATATCGTAATGTGTAGTGTATCATTGAAAATACCTTATAGTATAACGTAATATGCAGTGTATCATTGAAAATACCTTATAATATAACGTAATATGCAGGTTATCATTGAAAATACCTTATAATATATCGTAATTTGTAGCGTATCATTGAAAATACCTTAGAATATATGGTAATTCTAGTCTATCAATGAAAATACCTTATAATATAACGTAATATGCAGTGTATCATTGAAAATACTTTATAATATATCGTAATGTGTAGTGTGTCATTGAAAATACCTTATAGTACAACGTAATATGCAGTGTATCATTGACAATACCTTATAATATAACGTAATATGCAGTGTATCACTGAAAATACCTTATAATATAACGTAATATGCGGTGTATCCGTGAAAATACCTTATAATATAACTTAATATGCAGTGCATCATTGAAAAAACCTTATAATATAACGTAATGTGCGGTGTATCATTGAAAATACCTTATAATATTACGTAATATGCAGTGTATCATTGCAAATACCTTATAATATAACGTAATATGCAGTGTATCATTGACAATACCTTATAATATAACGTAATATGCAGTGTATCACTGAAAATACCTTATAATATAACGTAATATGCGGTGTATCCGTGAAAATACCTTATAATATAACTTAATATGCAGTGCATCATTGAAAAAACCTTATAATATAACGTAATGTGCGGTGTATCATTGAAAATACCTTATAATATTACGTAATATGCAGTGTATCATTGCAAATACCTTATAATATAACGTAATATGCAGTGTATCATTGAAAATACCTTATAATATAACGTAATATGCGGTGTATCATTGAAAATACCTTATAATATAACGTAATATGCAGTGTATCATTGAAAATACCTTATAATATATCGTAATTTGTAGTGTATCATTGAAAATACCTTATAATATAACGTAATATGCAGTGTATCATTGACAATACCTTATAATATAACGTAATATGCAGTGTATCACTGAAAATACCTTATAATATAACGTAATATGCAGTGTATCATTGAAAATACCTTATAATATAACGTAATATGCAGTGTATCATTGAAAATACCTTATAATATAACGTAATATGCAGTGTATCATTGAAAATACCTTATAATATAACGTAATATGCGGTGTATCATTGAAAATACCTTATAATATAACGTAATATGCAGTGTATCATTGAAAATACCTTATAATATAACTTAATATGCAGTGTATCATTGAAAATACCTTATGATATAAAGTAATATGCAGTGTATCATTGAAAATACCTTAGAATATATGGTAATTCTAGTCTATCAATGAAAATACCTTATAATATAACGTAATATGCAGTGTATCATTGAAAATACTTTATAATATATCGTAATGTGTAGTGTATCATTGAAAATACCTTATAGTATAACGTAATATGCAGTGTATCATTGAAAATACCTTATAATATAACGTAATATGCAGGTTATCATTGAAAATACCTTATAATATATCGTAATTTGTAGCGTATCATTGAAAATACCTTAGAATATATGGTAATTCTAGTCTATCAATGAAAATACCTTATAATATAACGTAATATGCAGTGTATCATTGAAAATACTTTATAATATATCGTAATGTGTAGTGTGTCATTGAAAATACCTTATAGTATAACGTAATATGCAGTGTATCATTGACAATACCTTATAATATAACGTAATATGCAGTGTATCACTGAAAATACCTTATAATATAACGTAATATGCGGTGTATCCGTGAAAATACCTTATAATATAACTTAATATGCAGTGCATCATTGAAAAAACCTTATAATATAACGTAATGTGCGGTGTATCATTGAAAATACCTTATAATATTACGTAATATGCAGTGTATCATTGCAAATACCTTATAATATAACGTAATATGCAGTGTATCATTGAAAATACCTTATAATATAACGTAATATGCGGTGTATCATTGAAAATACCTTATAATATAACGTAATATGCAGTGTATCATTGAAAATACCTTATAATATATCGTAATTTGTAGTGTATCATTGAAAATACCTTATAATATAACGTAATATGCAGTGTATCATTGACAATACCTTATAATATAACGTAATATGCAGTGTATCACTGAAAATACCTTATAATATAACGTAATATGCGGTGTATCCGTGAAAATACCTTATAATATAACTTAATATGCAGTGCATCATTGAAAAAACCTTATAATATAACGTAATATGCGGTGTATCATTGAAAATACCTTATAATATAACGTAATATGCAGTGTATCATTGAAAATAGCTTATAATATAACGTAATATGCAGTGTATCATTGAAAATACCTTATAATATAACGTAAAATGCGGTGTATCATTGAAAATACCTTATAATATAACGTAATATGCAGTGTATCATTGAAAATACCTTATAATATAACTTAATATGCAGTGTATCATTGAAAATACCTTATGATATAAAGTAATATGCAGTGTATCATTGAAAATACCTTAGAATATATGGTAATTCTAGTCTATCAATGAAAATACCTTATAATATAACGTAATATGCAGTGTATCATTGAAAATACTTTATAATATATCGTAATGTGTAGTGTATCATTGAAAATACCTTATAGTATAACGTAATATGCAGTGTATCATTGAAAATACCTTATAATATAACGTAATATGCAGGTTATCATTGAAAATACCTTATAATATATCGTAATTTGTAGCGTATCATTGAAAATACCTTAGAATATATGGTAATTCTAGTCTATCAATGAAAATACCTTATAATATAACGTAATATGCAGTGTATCATTGAAAATACTTTATAATATATCGTAATGTGTAGTGTATCATTGAAAATACCTTATAGTATAACGTAATATGCAGTGTATCATTGACAATACCTTATAATATAACGTAATATGCAGTGTATCACTGAAAATACCTTATAATATAACGTAATATGCGGTGTATCCGTGAAAATACCTTATAATATAACTTAATATGCAGTGTATCATTGAAAAAACCTTATAATATAACGTAATATGCAGTGCATCATTGAAAATAACTTATAATATAACGTAATATGCAGGTTATCATTGAAAATACCTTATAATATATCGTAATTTGTAGCGTATCATTGAAAATACCTTAGAATATATGGTAATTCTAGTCTATCAATGAAAATACCTTATAATATAACGTAATATGCAGTGTATCATTGAAAATACTTTATAATATATCGTAATGTGTAGTGTATCATTGAAAATACCTTATAGTATAACGTAATATGCAGTGCATCATTGACAATACCTTATAATATAACGTAATATGCAGTGTATCACTGAAAATACCTTAGAATATATGGTAATTCTAGTCTATCAATGAAAATACCTTATAATATAACGTAATATGCAGTGTATCATTGAAAATACCTTATAATATATAGCACTTTATCATTGAGAATACCTTATAATATAACTTAATATGCAGTGTATCATTGAAAATACCTTATCATATAACGTAATATGCAGTGTATCATTGAAAGTACCTTATAATATAACGTAATATGCAGTGTATCATTGAAAATACCTTATAATATAACGTAATATGCGGTGTATCATTGAAAATACCTTATAATATAACGTAATATGCAGTGTATCATTGAAAATACCTTATAATACAACTTAATATGCAGTGTATCATTGAAAATACCTTATGATATAACGTAATATGCAGTGTATCATTGAAAATACCTTATAATATATAGCACTTTATCATTGAGAATACCTTATAATATAACTTAATATGCAGTGTATCATTGAAAATACCTTATCATATAACGTAATATGCAGTGTATCATTGAAAGTACCTTATAATATAACGTAATATGCAGTGTATCATTGAAAGTACCTTATAATATAACGTAATATGCAGTGTATCATTGAAAATACCTTATGATATAACGTAATATGCAGTGTATCATTGAAAATACCTTATAATATATAGCACTTTATCATTGAGAATACCTTATAATATAACTTAATATGCAGTGTATCATTGAAAATACCTTATCATATAACGTAATATGCAGTGTATCATTGAAAGTACCTTATAATATAACGTAATATGCAGTGTATCATTGAAAATACCTTATAATATAACGTAATATGCGGTGTATCATTGAAAATACCTTATAATATAACGTAATATGCAGTGTATCATTGAAAATACCTTATAATATATAGCACTTTATCATTGAGAATACCTTATAATATAACTTAATATGCAGTGTATCATTGAAAATACCTTATAATATAACATAATATGCGGTGTATCATTGAAAATACCTTATAATATAACGTAATATGCAGTGTATCAATGAAAATACCTTATAATATATGGTAATTTGAACTGTATCAATTCAAATACGTTATAATATAACGTAATATGCAGTGTATCATTGAAAATACCTTATAATATATCGTAATTTGTAGTGTATCATTAAAAATACCTTATAATATAACGTAATATGCAGTGTATCATTGAAAATACCTCATAATATAACGTAATATGCAGTGTATCATTGAAAACATCTTATAATATAACGTAATATGCAGTGTATCATTGAAAATACCTTATAGTATAACGTAATATGCAGTGCATCATTGAAAATAACTTATAATATAACGTAATATGCAGTGTATCATTGAAAATACCTTATAATATAACGTAATATGCAGGTTATCATTGAAAATACCTTATAATATATCGTAATTTGTAGCGTATCATTGAAAATACCTTAGAATATATGGTAATTCTAGTCTATCAATGAAAATACCTTATAATATAACGTAATATGCGGTGTATCATTGAAAATACCTTATAATATAACGTAATATGCAGTGTATCAATGAAAATACCTTATAATATATGGTAATTTGAACTGTATCAATTCAAATACGTTATAATATAACGTAATATTCAGTGTATCATTGAAAGTACCTTATAATATAACGTAATATGCAGTGTATCATTGAAAGTACCTTATAATATAACGTAATATGCAGTGTATCATTGAAAATACCTTATGATATAACGTAATATGCAGTGTATCATTGAAAATACCTTATAATATATAGCACTTTATCATTGAGAATACCTTATAATATAACTTAATATGCAGTGTATCATTGAAAATACCTTATCATATAACGTAATATGCAGTGTATCATTGAAAGTACCTTATAATATAACGTAATATGCAGTGTATCATTGAAAATACCTTATAATATAACGTAATATGCGGTGTATCATTGAAAATACCTTATAATATAACGTAATATGCAGTGTATCAATGAAAATACCTTATAATATATGGTAATTTGAACTGTATCAATTCAAATACGTTATAATATAACGTAATATGCAGTGTATCATTGAAAATACCTTATAATATATCGTAATTTGTAGTGTATCATTAAAAATACCTTATAATATAACGTAATATGCAGTGTATCATTGAAAATACCTCATAATATAACGTAATATGCAGTGTATCATTGAAAACATCTTATAATATAACGTAATATGCAGTGTATCATTGAAAATACCTTATAGTATAACGTAATATGCAGTGCATCATTGAAAATACCTTATAATATAACGTAATATGCGGTGTATCATTGAAAATACCTTATAATATAACGTAATATGCAGTGTATCATTGAAAATACCTTATAATATAACTTAATATGCAGTGTATCATTGAAAATACCTTATGATATAACGTAATATGCAGTGTATCATTGAAAATACCTTATGATATAACGTAATATGCAGTGTATCATTGAAAATACCTCATAATATAACATAATATGCAGTGTATCATTGAAAACATCTTATAATATAACGTAATATGCAGTGTATCATTGAAAATACCTTATAGTATAACGTAATATGCAGTGCATCATTGAAAATACCTTATAATATAACTTAATATGCAGTGTATCATTGAAAATACCTTATGATATAACGTAATATGCAGTGTATCATTGAAAATACCTTATAATATATAGCACTTTATCATTGAGAATACCTTATAATATAACTTAATATGCAGTGTATCATTGAAAATACCTTATCATATAACGTAATATGCAGTGTATCATTGAAAGTACCTTATAATATAACGTAATATGCAGTGTATCATTGAAAATACCTTATAATATAACGTAATATGCGGTGTATCATTGAAAATACGTTATAATATAACGTAATATGCAGTGTATCAATGAAAATACCTTATAATATATGGTAATTTGAACTGTATCAATTCAAATACGTTATAATATAACGTAATATGCAGTGTATCATTGAAAATACCTTATAATATATCGTAATTTGTAGTGTATCATTAAAAATACCTTATAATATAACGTAATATGCAGTGTATCATTGAAAATACCTCATAATATAACGTAATATGCAGTGTATCATTGAAAACATCTTATAATATAACGTAATATGCAGTGTATCATTGAAAATACCTTATAGTATAACGTAATATGCAGTGCATCATTGAAAATAACTTATAATATAACGTAATATGCAGTGTATCATTGAAAATACCTTATAATATAACGTAATATGCAGGTTATCATTGAAAATACCTTATAATATATCGTAATTTGTAGCGTATCATTGAAAATACCTTAGAATATATGGTAATTCTAGTCTATCAATGAAAATACCTTATAATATAACGTAATATGCAGTGTATCATTGAAAATACCTTATAATATAACGTAATATGCAGTGTATCATTGAAAATACCTTATAGTATAACGTAATATGCAGTGCATCATTGAAAATAACTTATAATATAACGTAATATGCAGTGTATCATTGAAAATACCTTATAATATAACGTAATATGCAGGTTATCATTGAAAATACCTTATAATATATCGTAATTTGTAGCGTATCATTAAAAATACCTTAGAATATATGGTAATTCTAGTCTATCAATGAAAATACCTTATAATATAACGTAATATGCAGTGTATCATTGAAAATACCTTATAATATAACTTAATATGCAGTGTATCATTGAAAATACCTTATGATATAAAGTAATATGCAGTGTATCATTGAAAATACCTTAGAATATATGGTAATTCTAGTCTATCAATGAAAATACCTTATAATATAACGTAATATGCAGTGTATCATTGAAAATACTTTATAATATATCGTAATGTGTAGTGTATCATTGAAAATACCTTATAGTATAACGTAATATGCAGTGTATCATTGAAAATACCTTATAATATAACGTAATATGCAGGTTATCATTGAAAATACCTTATAATATATCGTAATTTGTAGCGTATCATTGAAAATACCTTAGAATATATGGTAATTCTAGTCTATCAATGAAAATACCTTATAATATAACGTAATATGCAGTGTATCATTGAAAATACTTTATAATATATCGTAATGTGTAGTGTATCATTGAAAATACCTTATAGTATAACGTAATATGCAGTGTATCATTGAAAATACCTTATAATATAACGTAATATGCAGGTTATCATTGAAAATACCTTATAATATATCGTAATTTGTAGCGTATCATTGAAAATACCTTAGAATATATGGTAATTCTAGTCTATCAATGAAAATACCTTATAATATAACGTAATATGCAGTGTATCATTGAAAATACTTTATAATATATCGTAATGTGTAGTGTATCATTGAAAATACCTTATAGTATAACGTAATATGCAGTGTATCATTGACAATACCTTATAATATAACGTAATATGCAGTGTATCACTGAAAATACCTTATAATATAACGTAATATGCGGTGTATCCGTGAAAATACCTTATAATATAACTTAATATGCAGTGTATCATTGAAAAAACCTTATAATATAACGTAATATGCAGTGCATCATTGAAAATAACTTATAATATAACGTAATATGCAGGTTATCATTGAAAATACCTTATAATATATCGTAATTTGTAGCGTATCATTGAAAATACCTTAGAATATATGGTAATTCTAGTCTATCAATGAAAATACCTTATAATATAACGTAATATGCAGTGTATCATTGAAAATACTTTATAATATATCGTAATGTGTAGTGTATCATTGAAAATACCTTATAGTATAACGTAATATGCAGTGCATCATTGAAAATACCTTATAATATAACGTAATATGCGGTGTATCATTGAAAATACCTTATAATATAACGTAATATGCAGTGTATCATTGAAAATAGCTTATAATATGAGGTAATTCTAGTCTATCAATGAAAATACCTTATAATATAACGTAATATGCAGTGTGTCATTGAAAATACTTTATAATATATCGTAATGTGTAGTGTATCATTGAAAATACCTTATAGTATAACGTAATATGCAGTGCATCATTGAAAATACCTTATAATATAACGTAATATGCGGTGTATCATTGAAAATACCTTATAATATAACGTAATATGCAGTGTATCATTGAAAATAGCTTATAATATGAGGTAATTCTAGTCTATCAATGAAAATACCTTATAGTATAACGTAATATGCAGTGCATCATTGAAAATAACTTATAATATAACGTAATATGCAGTGTATCATTGAAAATACCTTATAATATAACGTAATATGCAGGTTATCATTGAAAATACCTTATAATATATCGTAATTTGTAGCGTATCATTGAAAATACCTTAGAATATATGGTAATTCTAGTCTATCAATGAAAATACCTTATAATATAACGTAATATGCAGTGTATCATTGAAAATACCTTATCATATAACGTAATATGCAGTGTATCATTGAAAGTACCTTATAATATAACGTAATATGCAGTGTATCATTGAAAATACCTTATAATATAACGTAATATGCGGTGTATCATTGAAAATACCTTATAATATAACGTAATATGCAGTGTATCATTGAAAATACCTCATAATATAACGTAATATGCAGTGTATCATTGAAAACATCTTATAATATAACGTAATATGCAGTGTATCATTGAAAATACCTTATAGTATAACGTAATATGCAGTGCATCATTGAAAATAACTTATAATATAACGTAATATGCAGTGTATCATTGAAAATACCTTATAATATAACGTAATATGCAGGTTATCATTGAAAATACCTTATAATATATCGTAATTTGTAGCGTATCATTGAAAATACCTTAGAATATATGGTAATTCTAGTCTATCAATGAAAATACCTTATAATATAACGTAATATGCAGTGTATCATTGAAAATACTTTATAATATATCGTAATGTGTAGTGTATCATTGAAAATACCTTATAGTATAACGTAATATGCAGTGCATCATTGAAAATACCTTATAATATAACGTAATATGCGGTGTATCATTGAAAATACCTTAGAATATATGGTAATTCTAGTCTATCAATGAAAATACCTTATAATATAACGTAATATGCAGTGTGTCATTGAAAATACTTTATAATATATCGTAATGTGTAGT
>CAKAJI010000459.1:0-33828 GCA_916610255.1 Lasioglossum lativentre
GTTTTATTATAAGGTATTTTCAATGATACACAGAATATTACGTTATATTATAAGGTATTTTCAATGATACACTGCATATTACGTTATATTATAGGGTATTTTCAATGATACACTGCATACTACGTTATATTATTAGGTATTTTCAATGATAGACTGCATATCTCGTTATATTATAAGGTATTTTCAATGATACACTGCATATCACGTTATATTATAAGGTATTTTCAATGATACACTGCATATTACATTATTTTATAAGGTATTTTTCATGATAGACTGCATACTACGTTATATTATAAGGTATTTTCAATGATACACTGCATATTACGTTATATTATAAGGTATTTTCAATGATACACTGCATATTACGAAATATTATAAGGTATTTTCAATGATACACTGCATATTACGTTATATTATAAGGTATTTTCAATGATACACAGAATATTACGTTATATTATAAGGTATTTTCAATGATAGACTGCATATTACGTTATATTGTGAGGTATTTTCAATGATAGACTGCATATTACGTTATATTATAAAGTATTTTCAATGATACACTGCATATTACGAAATATTATAAGGTATTTTCAATGATACACTGCATATTACGTTATATTATAAGGTATTTTCAATGATACACAGAATATTACGTTATATTATAAGGTATTTTCAATGATAAACTACTATATATTACAAGGTATTTTCAATGATACACTGCATATTAAGTTATATTATAAGGTATTTTCAATGATACACTGCATATCACGTTATATTATAAGGTATTTTCAATGATACACTGCATATTACATTATTTTATAAGGTATTTTTCCTGATAGACTGCATACTACGTTATATTATAAGGTATTTTCAATGATACACTGCATATTACGTTATATTATAAGGTATTTTCAATGATACACTGCATATTACGAAATATTATAAGGTATTTTCAATGATACACTGCATATTACGTTATATTATAAGGTATTTTCAATGATACACAGAATATTACGTTATATTATAAGGTATTTTCAATGATAGACTGCATATTACGTTATATTGTGAGGTATTTTCAATGATAGACTGCATATTACGTTATATTATAAGTATTTTCAATGATACACTGCATATTACGAAATATTATAAGGTATTTTCAATGATACACTGCATATTACGTTATATTATAAGGTATTTTCAATGATACACAGAATATTACGTTATATTATAAGGTATTTTCAATGATAAACTACTATATATTACAAGGTATTTTCAATGATACACTGCATATTAAGTTATATTATAAGGTATTTTTCAATGATACACTGCATATCACGTTATATTATAAGGTATTTTCAATGATACACTGCATATTACATTATTTTATAAGGTATTTTTCATGATAGACTGCATACTACGTTATATTATAAGGTATTTTCAATGATACACTGCATATTACGTTATATTATAAGGTATTTTCAATGATACACTGCATATTACGAAATATTATAAGGTATTTTCAATGATACACTGCATATTACGTTATATTATAAGGTATTTTCAATGATACACAGAATATTACGTTATATTATAAGGTATTTTCAATGATAGACTGCATATTACGTTATATTGTGAGGTATTTTCAATGATAGACTGCATATTACGTTATATTATAAAGTATTTTCAATGATACACTGCATATTACGAAATATTATAAGGTATTTTCAATGATACACTGCATATTACGTTATATTATAAGGTATTTTCAATGATACACAGAATATTACGTTATATTATAAGGTATTTTCAATGATAAACTACTATATATTACAAGGTATTTTCAATGATACACTGCATATTAAGTTATATTATAAGGTATTTTCAATGATACACTGCATATCACGTTATACTATAAGGTATTTTCAATGATACACTGCATATTACATTATTTTTATAAGGTATTTTTCATGATAGACTGCATACTACGTTATATTATAAGGTATTTTCAATGATACACTGCATATTACGTTATATTATAAGGTATTTTCAATGATACACTGCATATTACGAAATATTATAAGGTATTTTCAATGATACACTGCATATTACGTTATATTATAAGGTATTTTCAATGATACACAGAATATTACGTTATATTATAAGGTATTTTCAATGATAAACTACTATATATTACAATGTATTTTCAATGATACACTGCATATTACGTTATATTATAAGGTATTTTCAATGATAGACTGCATATTACATTATATTATAAGGTATTTTCAATGATACACTGCATATTACGTTATATTATCAGGTATTTTCAATGATACTCTGCATATTACATTATATTATAAGGTATTTTCAATGATAGACTGCATATTACGTTATATTGTGAGGTATTTTCAATGATAGACTGCATATTACGTTATATTATAAAGTATTTTCAATGATACACTGCATATTACGAAATATTATAAGGTATTTTCAATGATACACTGCATATCACGTTATATTATAAGGTATTTTCAATGATACACTGCATATTACGTTATATTGTGAGGTATTTTCAATGATAGACTGCATATTACGTTATATTATAAAGTATTTTCAATGATACACTGCATATTACGAAATATTATAAGGTATTTTCAATGATACACTGCATATTACGTTATATTATAAGGTATTTTCAATGATACACTGCATATTACGAAATATTATAAGGTATTTTCAATGATACACTGCATATTACGTTATATTATAAGGTATTTTCAATGATACACAGAATATTACGTTATATTATAAGGTATTTTCAATGATAGACTGCATATTACGTTATATTGTGAGGTATTTTCAATGATAGACTGCATATTACGTTATATTATAAAGTATTTTCAATGATACACTGCATATTACGAAATATTATAAGGTATTTTCAATGATACACTGCATATTACGTTATATTATAAGGTATTTTCAATGATACACAGAATATTACGTTATATTATAAGGTATTTTCAATGATAAACTACTATATATTACAAGGTATTTTCAATGATACACTGCATATTAAGTTATATTATAAGGTATTTTCAATGATACACTGCATATCACGTTATATTATAAGGTATTTTCAATGATACACTGCATATTACATTATTTTATAAGGTATTTTTCCTGATAGACTGCATACTACGTTATATTATAAGGTATTTTCAATGATACACTGCATATTACGTTATATTATAAGGTATTTTCAATGATACACTGCATATTACGAAATATTATAAGGTATTTTCAATGATACACTGCATATTACGTTATATTATAAGGTATTTTCAATGATACACAGAATATTACGTTATATTATAAGGTATTTTCAATGATAGACTGCATATTACGTTATATTGTGAGGTATTTTCAATGATAGACTGCATATTACGTTATATTATAAAGTATTTTCAATGATACACTGCATATTACGAAATATTATAAGGTATTTTCAATGATACACTGCATATTACGTTATATTATAAGGTATTTTCAATGATACACAGAATATTACGTTATATTATAAGGTATTTTCAATGATAAACTACTATATATTACAAGGTATTTTCAATGATACACTGCATATTAAGTTATATTATAAGGTATTTTCAATGATACACTGCATATCACGTTATATTATAAGGTATTTTCAATGATACACTGCATATTACATTATTTTATAAGGTATTTTTCCTGATAGACTGCATACTACGTTATATTATAAGGTATTTTCAATGATACACTGCATATTACGTTATATTATAAGGTATTTTCAATGATACACTGCATATTACGTTATATTATCAGGTATTTTCAATGATACTCTGCATATTACATTATATTATAAGGTATTTTCAATGATACACAGAATGTTACGTTATATTATAAGGTATTTTCAATGATAAACTACTATATATTACAAGGTATTTTCAATGATACACTGCATATTAAGTTATATTATAAGGTATTTTCAATGATACACTGCATATCACGTTATATTATAAGGTATTTTCAATGATACACTGCATATTACATTATTTTATAAGGTATTTTTCATGATAGACTGCATACTACGTTATATTATAAGGTATCTTCAATGATACACTGCATATCTCGTTATATTATAAGGTATTTTCAATGATACACTGCATATCACGTTATATTATAAGGTATTTTCAATGATACACTGCATATTAAGTTATATTATAAGGTATTTTCAATGATACACTGCATATCACGTTATATTATAAGGTATTTTCAATGATACACTGCATATTACATTATTTTATAAGGTATTTGTCCTGATAGACTGCATACTACGTTATATTATAAGGTATTTTCAATGATACACTGCATATTACGTTATATTATAAGGTATTTTCAATGATACACTGCATATTACGAAATATTATAAGGTATTTTCAATGATACACTGCATATTACGTTATATTATAAGGTATTTTCAATGATACACAGAATATTACGTTATATTATAAGGTATTTTCAATGATAGACTGCATATTACGTTATATTGTGAGGTATTTTCAATGATAGACTGCATATTACGTTATATTATAAAGTATTTTCAATGATACACTGCATATTACGAAATATTATAAGGTATTTTCAATGATACACTGCATATTACGTTATATTATAAGGTATTTTCAATGATACACAGAATATTACGTTATATTATAAGGTATTTTCAATGATAAACTACTATATATTACAAGGTATTTTCAATGATACACTGCATATTAAGTTATATTATAAGGTATTTTCAATGATACACTGCATATCACGTTATATTATAAGGTATTTTCAATGATACACTGCATATTACATTATTTTATAAGGTATTTTTCATGATAGACTGCATACTACGTTATATTATAAGGTATTTTCAATGATACACTGCATATTACGTTATATTATAAGGTATTTTCAATGATACACTGCATATTACGAAATATTATAAGGTATTTTCAATGATACACTGCATATTACGTTATATTATAAGGTATTTTCAATGATACACAGAATATTACGTTATATTATAAGGTATTTTCAATGATAAACTACTATATATTACAAGGTATTTTCAATGATACACTGCATATTACGTTATATTATAAGGTATTTTCAATGATAGACTGCATATTACATTATATTATAAGGTATTTTCAATGATACACTGCATATTACGTTATATTATCAGGTATTTTCAATGATACTCTGCATATTACATTATATTATAAGGTATTTTCAATGATAGACTGCATATTACGTTATATTGTGAGGTATTTTCAATGATAGACTGCATATTACGTTATATTATAAAGTATTTTCAATGATACACTGCATATTACGAAATATTATAAGGTATTTTCAATGATACACTGCATATCACGTTATATTATAAGGTATTTTCAATGATACACTGCATATTACATTATTTTATAAGGTATTTTTCATGATAGACTGCATACTATGTTATATTATAAGGTATTTTCAATGATACACTGCATATTACGTTATATTATAAGGTATTTTCAATGATACACTGCATATTACGAAATATTATAAGGTATTTTCAATGATACACTGCATATTACGTTATATTATAAGGTATTTTCAATGATACACAGAATATTACGTTATATTATAAGGTATTTTCAATGATAAACTACTATATATTACAAGGTATTTTCAATGATACACTACAAATTACCATATATTCTAAGGAATTTTCAATGATAAACTACTATATATTATAAGGTATTTTCAATGATACACTGCATATTACGTTATATTATAAGGTATTTCCAATGATACTCTGCATATTACGTTATATTATAACGTATTTTCATTGATACACTACAAATTACGATATATTATAAATTATTTTCAATGATACACTGCATATTACGTTATATTATAAGGTATTTTCAATGATACACTGCATATTACGTTATATTATAAGGTATTTTCATTGATACACTACAAATTACCATATATTATAAGGTATCTTCAATGATACACTGCATATTACGTTTTATTATAAGGTATTTTCAATGATACACTGCATATTACGTTTTATTATAAGGTATTTTCAATGATACACAGAATATTACGTTATATTATAAGGTATTTTCAATGATACACTGCATATTACGTTATATTATAGGGTATTTTCAATGATACACTGCATACTACGTTATATTATTAGGTATTTTCAATGATAGACTGCATATCTCGTTATATTATAAGGTATTTTCAATGATACACTGCATATCACGTTATATTATAAGGTATTTTCAATGATACACTGCATATTACATTATTTTATAAGGTATTTTTCCTGATAGACTGCATACTACGTTATATTATAAGGTATTTTCAATGATACACTGCATATTACGTTATATTATAAGGTATTTTCAATGATACACTGCATATTACGAAATATTATAAGGTATTTTCAATGATACACTGCATATTACGTTATATTATAAGGTATTTTCAATGATACACAGAATATTACGTTATATTATAAGGTATTTTCAATGATAGACTGCATATTACGTTATATTGTGAGGTATTTTCAATGATAGACTGCATATTACGTTATATTATAAAGTATTTTCAATGATACACTGCATATTACGAAATATTATAAGGTATTTTCAATGATACACTGCATATTACGTTATATTATAAGGTATTTTCAATGATACACAGAATATTACGTTATATTATAAGGTATTTTCAATGATAAACTACTATATATTACAAGGTATTTTCAATGATACACTGCATATTAAGTTATATTATAAGGTATTTTCAATGATACACTGCATATCACGTTATATTATAAGGTATTTTCAATGATACACTGCATATTACATTATTTTATAAGGTATTTTTCCTGATAGACTGCATACTACGTTATATTATAAGGTATTTTCAATGATACACTGCATATTACGTTATATTATAAGGTATTTTCAATGATACACTGCATATTACGAAATATTATAAGGTATTTTCAATGATACACTGCATATTACGTTATATTATAAGGTATTTTCAATGATACACAGAATATTACGTTATATTATAAGGTATTTTCAATGATAGACTGCATATTACGTTATATTGTGAGGTATTTTCAATGATAGACTGCATATTACGTTATATTATAAAGTATTTTCAATGATACACTGCATATTACGAAATATTATAAGGTATTTTCAATGATACACTGCATATTACGTTATATTATAAGGTATTTTCAATGATACACAGAATATTACGTTATATTATAAGGTATTTTCAATGATAAACTACTATATATTACAAGGTATTTTCAATGATACACTGCATATTAAGTTATATTATAAGGTATTTTCAATGATACACTGCATATCACGTTATATTATAAGGTATTTTCAATGATACACTGCATATTACATTATTTTATAAGGTATTTTTCCTGATAGACTGCATACTACGTTATATTATAAGGTATTTTCAATGATACACTGCATATTACGTTATATTATAAGGTATTTTCAATGATACACTGCATATTACGAAATATTATAAGGTATTTTCAATGATACACTGCATATTACGTTATATTATAAGGTATTTTCAATGATACACAGAATATTACGTTATATTATAAGGTATTTTCAATGATAGACTGCATATTACGTTATATTGTGAGGTATTTTCAATGATAGACTGCATATTACGTTATATTATAAAGTATTTTCAATGATACACTGCATATTACGAAATATTATAAGGTATTTTCAATGATACACTGCATATTACGTTATATTATAAGGTATTTTCAATGATACACAGAATATTACGTTATATTATAAGGTATTTTCAATGATAAACTACTATATATTACAAGGTATTTTCAATGATACACTGCATATTAAGTTATATTATAAGGTATTTTCAATGATACACTGCATATCACGTTATACTATAAGGTATTTTCAATGATACACTGCATATTACATTATTTTATAAGGTATTTTTCATGATAGACTGCATACTACGTTATATTATAAGGTATTTTCAATGATACACTGCATATTACGTTATATTATAAGGTATTTTCAATGATACACTGCATATTACGAAATATTATAAGGTATTTTCAATGATACACTGCATATTACGTTATATTATAAGGTATTTTCAATGATACACAGAATATTACGTTATATTATAAGGTATTTTCAATGATAAACTACTATATATTACAATGTATTTTCAATGATACACTGCATATTACGTTATATTATAAGGTATTTTCAATGATAGACTGCATATTACATTATATTATAAGGTATTTTCAATGATACACTGCATATTACGTTATATTATCAGGTATTTTCAATGATACACTGCATATTACATTATATTATAAGGTATTTTCAATGATAGACTGCATATTACGTTATATTGTGAGGTATTTTCAATGATAGACTGCATATTACGTTATATTATAAAGTATTTTCAATGATACACTGCATATTACGAAATATTATAAGGTATTTTCAATGATACACTGCATATTACGTTATATTATAAGGTATTTTCAATGATACACTGCATATTACGTTATATTGTGAGGTATTTTCAATGATAGACTGCATATTACGTTATATTATAAAGTATTTTCAATGATACACTGCATATTACGAAATATTATAAGGTATTTTCAATGATACACTGCATATTACGTTATATTATAAGGTATTTTCAATGATACACAGAATATTACGTTATATTATAAGGTATTTTCAATGATAAACTACTATATATTACAAGGTATTTTCAATGATACACTGCATATTAAGTTATATTATAAGGTATTTTCAATGATACACTGCATATTACGTTATATTATAAGGTATTTTCAATGATACACTGCATATTACATTATTTTATAAGGTATTTTTCCTGATAGACTGCATACTACGTTATATTATAAGGTATTTTCAATGATACACTGCATATTACGTTATATTATAAGGTATTTTCAATGATACACTGCATATTACGAAATATTATAAGGTATTTTCAATGATACACTGCATATTACGTTATATTATAAGGTATTTTCAATGATACACAGAATATTACGTTATATTATAAGGTATTTTCAATGATAGACTGCATATTACGTTATATTGTGAGGTATTTTCAATGATAGACTGCATATTACGTTATATTATAAAGTATTTTCAATGATACACTGCATATTACGAAATATTATAAGGTATTTTCAATGATACACTGCATATTACGTTATATTATAAGGTATTTTCAATGATACACAGAATATTACTTTATATTATAAGGTATTTTCAATGATAAACTACTATATATTACAAGGTATTTTCAATGATACACTGCATATTAAGTTATATTATAAGGTATTTTCAATGATACACTGCATATCACGTTATACTATAAGGTATTTTCAATGATACACTGCATATTACATTATTTTATAAGGTATTTTTCATGATAGACTGCATACTACGTTATATTATAAGGTATTTTCAATGATACACTGCATATTACGTTATATTATAAGGTATTTTCAATGATACACTGCATATTACGAAATATTATAAGGTATTTTCAATGATACACTGCATATTACGTTATATTATAAGGTATTTTCAATGATACACAGAATATTACGTTATATTATAAGGTATTTTCCATGATAAACTACTATATATTACAATGTATTTTCAATGATACACTGCATATTACGTTATATTATAAGGTATTTTCAATGATAGACTGCATATTACATTATATTATAAGGTATTTTCAATGATACACTGCATATTACGTTATATTATCAGGTATTTTCAATGATACTCTGCATATTACATTATATTATAAGGTATTTTCAATGATAGACTGCATATTACGTTATATTGTGAGGTATTTTCAATGATAGACTGCATATTACGTTATATTATAAAGTATTTTCAATGATACACTGCATATTACGAAATATTATAAGGTATTTTCAATGATACACTGCATATTACGTTATATTATAAGGTATTTTCAATGATACACTGCATATTACGTTATATTGTGAGGTATTTTCAATGATAGACTGCATATTACGTTATATTATAAAGTATTTTCAATGATACACTGCATATTACGAAATATTATAAGGTATTTTCAATGATACACTGCATATTACGTTATATTATAAGGTATTTTCAATGATACACAGAATATTACGTTATATTATAAGGTATTTTCAATGATAAACTACTATATATTACAAGGTATTTTCAATGATACACTGCATATTAAGTTATATTATAAGGTATTTTCAATGATACACTGCATATCACGTTATATTATAAGGTATTTTCAATGATACACTGCATATTACATTATTTTATAAGGTATTTTTCCTGATAGACTACATACTACGTTATATTATAAGGTATTTTCAATGATACACTGCATATTACGTTATATTATAAGGTATTTTCAATGATACACTGCATATTACGAAATATTATAAGGTATTTTCAATGATACACTGCATATTACGTTATATTATAAGGTATTTTCAATGATACACAGAATATTACGTTATATTATAAGGTATTTTCAATGATAGACTGCATATTACGTTATATTGTGAGGTATTTTCAATGATAGACTGCATATTACGTTATATTATAAAGTATTTTCAATGATACACTGCATATTACGAAATATTATAAGGTATTTTCAATGATACACTGCATATTACGTTATATTATAAGGTATTTTCAATGATACACTGCATATTACATTATTTTATAAGGTATTTTTCATGATAGACTGCATACTACGTTATATTATAAGGTATCTTCAATGATACACTGCATATTACGTTTTATTATAAGGTATTTTCAATGATACACTGCATATTACGTTTTATTATAAGGTATTTTCAATGATACACAGAATATTACGTTATATTATAAGGTATTTTCAATGATACACTGCATATTACGTTATATTATAGGGTATTTTCAATGATACACTGCATACTACGTTATATTATTAGGTATTTTCAATGATAGACTGCATATCTCGTTATATTATAAGGTATTTTCAATGATACACTGCATATCACGTTATATTATAAGGTATTTTCAATGATACACTGCATATTAAGTTATATTATAAGGTATTTTCAATGATACACTGCATATCACGTTATATTATAAGGTATTTTCAATGATACACTGCATATTACATTATTTTATAAGGTATTTGTCCTGATAGACTGCATACTACGTTATATTATAAGGTATTTTCAATGATACACTGCATATTACGTTATATTATAAGGTATTTTCAATGATACACTGCATATTACGAAATATTATAAGGTATTTTCAATGATACACTGCATATTACGTTATATTATAAGGTATTTTCAATGATACACAGAATATTACGTTATATTATAAGGTATTTTCAATGATAGACTGCATATTACGTTATATTGTGAGGTATTTTCAATGATAGACTGCATATTACGTTATATTATAAAGTATTTTCAATGATACACTGCATATTACGAAATATTATAAGGTATTTTCAATGATACACTGCATATTACGTTATATTATAAGGTATTTTCAATGATACACAGAATATTACGTTATATTATAAGGTATTTTCAATGATAAACTACTATATATTACAAGGTATTTTCAATGATACACTGCATATTAAGTTATATTATAAGGTATTTTCAATGATACACTGCATATCACGTTATATTATAAGGTATTTTCAATGATACACTGCATATTACATTATTTTATAAGGTATTTTTCATGATAGACTGCATACTACGTTATATTATAAGGTATTTTCAATGATACACTGCATATTACGTTATATTATAAGGTATTTTCAATGATACACTGCATATTACGAAATATTATAAGGTATTTTCAATGATACACTGCATATTACGTTATATTATAAGGTATTTTCAATGATACACAGAATATTACGTTATATTATAAGGTATTTTCAATGATAAACTACTATATATTACAAGGTATTTTCAATGATACACTGCATATTACGTTATATTATAAGGTATTTTCAATGATAGACTGCATATTACATTATATTATAAGGTATTTTCAATGATACACTGCATATTACGTTATATTATCAGGTATTTTCAATCATACTCTGCATATTACATTATATTATAAGGTATTTTCAATGATAGACTGCATATTACGTTATATTGTGAGGTATTTTCAATGATAGACTGCATATTACGTTATATTATAAAGTATTTTCAATGATACACTGCATATTACGAAATATTATAAGGTATTTTCAATGATACACTGCATATCACGTTATATTATAAGGTATTTTCAATGATACACTGCATATTACATTATTTTATAAGGTATTTTTCATGATAGACTGCATACTACGTTATATTATAAGGTATTTTCAATGATACACTGCATATTACGTTATATTATAAGGTATTTTCAATGATACACTGCATATTACGAAATATTATAATGTATTTTCAATGATACACTGCATATTACGTTATATTATAAGGTATTTTCAATGATACACAGAATATTACGTTATATTATAAGGTATTTTCAATGATAAACTACTATATATTACAAGGTATTTTCAATGATACACTGCATATCACGTTATATTATAAGGTATTTTCAATGATACACTGCATATTACGTTATATTATAAGGTATTTTCAATGATACACAGAATATTACGTTATATTATAAGGTATTTTCAATGATACACAGAATATTACGTTATATTATAAGGTATTTTCAATGATAAACTACTATATATTACAAGGTATTTTCAATGATACACTGCATATTAAGTTATATTATAAGGTATTTTCAATGATACACTGCATATCACGTTATATTATAAGGTATTTTCAATGATACACTGCATATTACATTATTTTATAAGGTATTTTTCATGATAGACTGCATACTACGTTATATTATAAGGTATTTTCAATGATACACTGCATATTACGTTATATTATAAGGTATTTTCAATGATACACTGCATATTACGAAATATTATAAGGTATTTTCAATGATACACTGCATATTACGTTATATTATAAGGTATTTTCAATGATACACAGAATATTACGTTATATTATAAGGTATTTTCAATGATAAACTACTATATATTACAAGGTATTTTCAATGATACACTGCATATTACGTTATATTATAAGGTATTTTCAATGATAGACTGCATATTACATTATATTATAAGGTATTTTCAATGATACACTGCATATTACGTTATATTATCAGGTATTTTCAATGATACTCTGCATATTACATTATATTATAAGGTATTTTCAATGATAGACTGCATATTACGTTATATTGTGAGGTATTTTCAATGATAGACTGCATATTACGTTATATTATAAAGTATTTTCAATGATACACTGCATATTACGAAATATTATAAGGTATTTTCAATGATACACTGCATATCACGTTATATTATAAGGTATTTTCAATGATACACTGCATATTACATTATTTTATAAGGTATTTTTCATGATAGACTGCATACTACGTTATATTATAAGGTATTTTCAATGATACACTGCATATTACGTTATATTATAAGGTATTTTCAATGATACACTGCATATTACGAAATATTATAAGGTATTTTCAATGATACACTGCATATTACGTTATATTATAAGGTATTTTCAATGATACACAGAATATTACGTTATATTATAAGGTATTTTCAATGATAAACTACTATATATTACAAGGTATTTTCAATGATACACTGCATATCACGTTATATTATAAGGTATTTTCAATGATACACTGCATATTACGTTATATTATAAGGTATTTTCAATGATACACAGAATATTACGTTATATTATAAGGTATTTTCAATGATAAACTACTATATATTACAAGGTATTTTCAATGATACACTACAAATTACCATATATTCTAAGGTATTTTCAATGATAAACTACTATATATTATAAGGTATTTTCAATGATACACTGCATATTACGTTATATTATAAGGTATTTCCAATGATACTCTGCATATTACGTTATATTATAACGTATTTTCATTGATACACTACAAATTACGATATATTATAAATTATTTTCAATGATACACTGCATATTACGTTATATTATAAGGTATTTTCAATGATACACTGCATATTACGTTATATTATAAGGTATTTTCATTGATACACTACAAATTACCATATATTATAAGGTATCTTCAATGATACACTGCATATTACGTTTTATTATAAGGTATTTTCAATGATACACTGCATATTACGTTTTATTATAAGGTATTTTCAATGATACACAGAATATTACGTTATATTATTAGGTATTTTCAATGATACACTAAAAAATTACTATATATTATAAGGTATTTCCAATGATACACTGCATATTACGTTATATTATAAGGTATTTTCAATGATACACTGCATATTACGTTATATTATAAGGTATTTTCATTGATACACTACAAATTACCATATATTATAAGGTATCTTCAATGATACACTGCATATTACGTTTTATTATAAGGTATTTTCAATGATACACTGCATATTACGTTATATTATAAGGAATTTTCAATGATACACTGCATATTACGTTATATTATAAGGTATTTTCATTGATAGACTAGAATTACCATATATTCTAAGGTATTTTCAATGATACACAGAATATTACGTTATATTATAAGGTATTTTCAATGATAAACTACTATATATTACAAGGTATTTTCAATGATACACTGCATATTACGTTATATTATAAGGTATTTTCAATGATTCACCGCATATTACGTTATATTATAATGTATTTTCAATGATACACTACATATTACGTTATATTATAGGGTATTTTCAATGATACACTGCATACTACGTTATATTATTAGGTATTTTCAATGATAGACTGCATATCTCGTTATATTATAAGGTATTTTCAATGATACACTGCATATCACGTTATATTATAAGGTATTTTCAATGATACACTGCATATTACATTATTTTATAAGGTATTTTTCATGATAGACTGCATACTACGTTATATTATAAGGTATTTTCAATGATACACTGCATATTACGTTATATTATAAGGTATTTTCAATGATACACTGCATATTACGAAATATTATAAGGTATTTTCATTGATACACTACAAATTACCATATATTAAAAGGTATCTTCAATGATACACTGCATATTACGTTTTATTATAAGGTATTTTCAATGATACACTGCATATTACGTTTTATTATAAGGTATTTTCAATGATACACAGAATATTACGTTATATTATTAGGTATTTTCAATGATACACTAAAAAATTACTATATATTATAAGGTATTTCCAATGATACACTGCATATTACGTTATATTATAAGGTATTTTCAATGATACACTGCATATTACGTTATATTATAAGGTATTTTCAATGATACACTACAAATTACCATATATTATAAGGTATCTTCAATGATACACTGCATATTACGTTTTATTATAAGGTATTTTCAATGATACACTGCATATTACGTTATATTATAAGGAATTTTCAATGATACACTGCATATTACGTTATATTATAAGGTATTTTCATTGATAGACTAGAATTACCATATATTCTAAGGTATTTTCAATGATACACAGAATATTACGTTATATTATAAGGTATTTTCAATGATAAACTACTATATATTACAAGGTATTTTCAATGATACACTGCATATTACGTTATATTATAAGGTATTTTCAATGATACACCGCATATTACGTTATATTATAATGTATTTTCAATGATACACTGCATATTACGTTATATTATAGGGTATTTTCAATGATACACTGCATACTACGTTATATTATTAGGTATTTTCAATGATAGACTGCATATCTCGTTATATTATAAGGTATTTTCAATGATACACTGCATATCACGTTATATTATAAGGTATTTTCAATGATACACTGCATATTACATTATTTTATAAGGTATTTTACATGATAGACTGCATACTACGTTATATTATAAGGTATTTTCAATGATACACTGCATATTACGTTATATTATAAGGTATTTTCAATGATACACTGCATATTACGAAATATTATAAGGTATTTTCAATGATACACTGCATATTACGTTATATTATAAGGTATTTTCAATGATACACAGAATATTACGTTACATTATAAGGTATTTTCAATGATAAACTACTATATATTACAAGGTATTTTCAATGATACACTGCATATTACGTTATATTATAAGGTATTTTCAATGATAGACTGCATATTACATTATATTATAAGGTATTTTCAATGATAGACTGCATATTACGTTATATTGTGAGGTATTTTCAATGATAAACTACTATATATTACAAGGTATTTTCAATGATACACTGCATATTAAGTTATATTATAAGGTATTTTCAATGATACACTGCATGTCACGTTATATTATAAGGTATTTTCAATGATACACTGCATATTACGTTATATTATAAGGTATTTTCAATGATACACAGAATATTACGTTATATTATAAGGTATTTTCAATGATAAACTACTATATATTACAAGGTATTTTCAATGATACACTACAAATTACCATATATTCTAAGGTATTTTCAATGATAAACTACTATATATTATAAGGTATTTTCAATGATACACTGCATATTACGTTATATTATAAGGTATTTCCAATGATACTCTGCATATTACGTTATATTATAACGTATTTTCATTGATACACTACAAATTACGATATATTATAAATTATTTTCAATGATACACTGCATATTACGTTATATTATAAGGTATTTTCAATGATACACTGCATATCACGTTATATTATAAGGTATTTTCAATGATACACTGCATATTACATTATTTTATAAGGTATTTTTCATGATAGACTGCATACTACGTTATATTATAAGGTATTTTCAATGATACACTGCATATTACGTTATATTATAAGGTATTTTCAATGATACACTGCATATTACGAAATATTATAAGGTATTTTCATTGATACACTACAAATTACCATATATTATAAGGTATCTTCAATGATACACTGCATATTACGTTTTATTATAAGGTATTTTCAATGATACACTGCATATTACGTTATATTATAAGGTATTTTCAATGATACACAGAATATTACGTTATATTATTAGGTATTTTCAATGATACACTAAAAAATTACTATATATTATAAGGTATTTCCAATGATACACTGCATATTACGTTATATTATAAGGTATTTTCAATGATACACTGCATATTACGTTATATTATAAAGTATTTTCATTGATACACTACAAATTACCATATATTATAAGGTATCTTCAATGATACACTGCATATTACGTTTTATTATAAGGTATTTTCAATGATACACTGCATATTACGTTATATTATAAGGAATTTTCAATGATACACTGCATATTACGTTATATTATAAGGTATTTTCATTGATAGACTAGAATTACCATATATTCTAAGGTATTTTCAATGATACACAGAATATTACGTTATATTATAAGGTATTTTCAATGATAAACTACTATATATTACAAGGTATTTTCAATGATACACTGCATATTACGTTATATTATAAGGTATTTTCAATGATACACCGCATATTACGTTATATTATAATGTATTTTCAATGATACACTGCATATTACGTTATATTATAGGGTATTTTCAATGATACACTGCATACTACGTTATATCATTAGGTATTTTCAATGATAGACTGCATATCTCGTTATATTATAAGGTATTTTCAATGATACACTGCATATCACGTTATATTATAAGGTATTTTCAATGATACACTGCATATTACATTATTTTATAAGGTATTTTTCATGATAGACTGCATACTACGTTATATTATAAGGTATTTTCAATGATACACTGCATATTACGTTATATTATAAGGTATTTTCAATGATACACCTCATATTACGAAATATTATAAGGTATTTTCAATGATACACTGCATATTACGTTATATTATAAGGTATTTTCAATGATACACAGAATATTACGTTATATTATAAGGTATTTTCAATGATACACAGAATATTACGTTATATTATAAGGTATTTTCAATGATAAACTACTATATATTACAAGGTATTTTCAATGATACACTACAAATTACCATATATTCTAAGGTATTTTCAATGATAAACTACTATATATTATAAGGTATTTTCAATGATACACTGCATATTACGTTATATTATAAGGTATTTCCAATGATACTCTGCATATTACGTTATATTATAACGTATTTTCATTGATACACTACAAATTACGATATATTATAAATTATTTTCAATGATACACTGCATATTACGTTATATTATAAGGTATTTTCAATGATACACTGCATATTACGTTATATTATAAGGTATTTTCAATGATACACTGCATATTACATTATTTTATAAGGTATTTTTCATGATAGACTGCATACTACGTTATATTATAAGGTATTTTCAATGATACACTGCATATTACGTTATATTATAAGGTATTTTCAATGATACACTGCATATTACGAAATATTATAAGGTATTTTCATTGATACACTACAAATTACCATATATTATAAGGTATCTTCAATGATACACTGCATATTACGTTTTATTATAAGGTATTTTCAATGATACACTGCATATTACGTTTTATTATAAGGTATTTTCAATGATACACAGAATATTACGTTATATTATTAGGTATTTTCAATGATACACTAAAAAATTACTATATATTATAAGGTATTTCCAATGATACACTGCATATTACGTTATATTATAAGGTATTTTCAATGATACACTGCATATTACGTTATATTATAAGGTATTTTCATTGATACACTACAAATTACCATATATTATAAGGTATCTTCAATGATACACTGCATATTACGTTTTATTATAAGGTATTTTCAATGATACACTGCATATTACGTTATATTATAAGGAATTTTCAATGATACACTGCATATTACGTTATATTATAAGGTATTTTCATTGATAGACTAGAATTACCATATATTCTAAGGTATTTTCAATGATACACAGAATATTACGTTATATTATAAGGTATTTTCAATGATAAACTACTATATATTACAAGGTATTTTCAATGATACACTGCATATTACGTTATATTATAAGGTATTTTCAATGATACACCGCATATTACGTTATATTATAATGTATTTTCAATGATACACTGCATATTACGTTATATTATAGGGTATTTTCAATGATACACTGCATACTACGTTATATCATTAGGTATTTTCAATGATAGACTGCATATCTCGTTATATTATAAGGTATTTTCAATGATACACTGCATATCACGTTATATTATAAGGTATTTTCAATGATACACTGCATATTACATTATTTTATAAGGTATTTTTCATGATAGACTGCATACTACGTTATATTATAAGGTATTTTCAATGATACACTGCATATTACGTTATATTATAAGGTATTTTCAATGATACACCTCATATTACGAAATATTATAAGGTATTTTCAATGATACACTGCATATTACGTTATATTATAAGGTATTTTCAATGATACACAGAATATTACGTTATATTATAAGGTATTTTCAATGATACACAGAATATTACGTTATATTATAAGGTATTTTCAATGATAAACTACTATATATTACAAGGTATTTTCAATGATACACTACAAATTACCATATATTCTAAGGTATTTTCAATGATAAACTACTATATATTATAAGGTATTTTCAATGATACACTGCATATTACGTTATATTATAAGGTATTTCCAATGATACTCTGCATATTACGTTATATTATAACGTATTTTCATTGATACACTACAAATTACGATATATTATAAATTATTTTCAATGATACACTGCATATTACGTTATATTATAAGGTATTTTCAATGATACACTGCATATCACGTTATATTATAAGGTATTTTCAATGATACACTGCATATTACATTATTTTATAAGGTATTTTTCATGATAGACTGCATACTACGTTATATTATAAGGTATTTTAAATGATACACTGCATATTACGTTATATTATAAGGTATTTTCAATGATACACTGCATATTACGAAATATTATAAGGTATTTTCAATGATACACTAAAAATTACCATATATTATAAGGTATCTTCAATGATACACTGCATATTACGTTTTATTATAAGGTATTTTCAATGATACACTGCATATTACGTTTTATTATAAGGTATTTTCAATGATACACAGAATATTACGTTATATTATTAGGTATTTTCAATGATACACTAAAAAATTACTATATATTATAAGGTATTTCCAATGATACACTGCATATTACGTTATATTATAAGGTATTTTCAATGATACACTGCATATTACGTTATATTATAAGGTATTTTCATTGATACACTACAAATTACCATATATTATAAGGTATCTTCAATGATACACTGCATATTACGTTTTATTATAAGGTATTTTCAATGATACACTGCATATTACGTTATATTATAAGGAATTTTCAATGATACACTGCATATTACGTTATATTATAAGGTATTTTCATTGATAGACTAGAATTACCATATATTCTAAGGTATTTTCAATGATACACAGAATATTACGTTATATTATAAGGTATTTTCAATGATAAACTACTATATATTACAAGGTATTTTCAATGATACACTGCATATTACGTTATATTATAAGGTATTTTCAATGATACACCTCATATTACGTTATATTATAATGTATTTTCAATGATACACTGCATATTACGTTATATTATAGGGTATTTTCAATGATACACTGCATACTACGTTATATCATTAGGTATTTTCAATGATAGACTGCATATCTCGTTATATTATAAGGTATTTTCAATGATACACTGCATATCACGTTATATTATAAGGTATTTTCAATGATACACTGCATATTACATTATTTTATAAGGTATTTTTCATGATAGACTGCATACTACGTTATATTATAAGGTATTTTCAATGATACACTGCATATTACGTTATATTATAAGGTATTTTCAATGATACACCTCATATTACGAAATATTATAAGGTATTTTCAATGATACACTGCATATTACGTTATATTATAAGGTATTTTCAATGATACACAGAATATTACGTTACATTATAAGGTATTTTCAATGATAAACTACTATATATTACAAGGTATTTTCAATGATACACTGCATATTACGTTATATTATAAGGTATTTTCAATGATAGACTGCATATTACATTATATTATAAGGTATTTTCAATGATAGACTGCATATTACGTTATATTATGAGGTATTTTCAATGATACACTGCATATTACGTTATATTATCAGGTATTTTCAATGATACTCTGCATATTACATTATATTATAAGGTATTTTCAATGATAGACTGCATATTACGTTATATTGTGAGGTATTTTCAATGATAGACTGCATATTACGTTATATTATAAAGTATTTTCAATGATACACTGCATATTACGAAATATTATAAGGTATTTTCAATGATACACTGCATATTACGTTATATTATAAGGTATTTTCAATGATACACAGAATATTACGTTATATTATAAGGTATTTTCAATGATAAACTACTATATATTACAAGGTATTTTCAATGATACACTGCATATTAAGTTATATTATAAGGTATTTTCAATGATACACTGCATATCACGTTATATTATAAGGTATTTTCAATGATACACTGCATATTACGTTATATTATAAGGTATTTTCAATGATACACAGAATATTACGTTATATTATAAGGTATTTTCAATGATAAACTACTATATATTACAAGGTATTTTCAATGATACACTACAAATTACCATATATTCTAAGGTATTTTCAATGATAAACTACTATATATTATAAGGTATTTTCAATGATACACTGCATATTACGTTATATTATAAGGTATTTCCAATGATACTCTGCATATTACGTTATATTATTAGGTATTTTCAATGATACACTAAAAAATTACTATATATTATAAGGTATTTCCAATGATACACTGCATATTACGTTATATTATAAGGTATTTTCAATGATACACTGCATATTACCTTATATTATAATGTATTTTCATTGATAGACTAGAATTACCATATATTCTACGGTATTTTCAATGATACACCGCATATTACGTTATATTATAAGGTATTTTCAATGATACACTGCATATTACGTTATATTATAAGGTATTTTCAATGATACACTGCATATTACGTTATATTATAAGGTATTTTCAATGATAGACTGCATATTACATTATATTATAAGGTATTTTCAATGATAGACTGCATATTACGTTATATTATGAGGTATTTTCAATGATACACTGCATATTACGTTATATTATCAGGTATTTTCAATGATACTCTGCATATTACATTATATTATAAGGTATTTTCAATGATAGACTGCATATTACGTTATATTGTGAGGTATTTTCAATGATAGACTGCATATTACGTTATATTATAAAGTATTTTCAATGATACACTGCATATTACGAAATATTATAAGGTATTTTCAATGATACACTGCATATTACGTTATATTATAAGGTATTTTCAATGATACACAGAATATTACGTTATATTATAAGGTATTTTCAATGATAAACTACTATATATTACAAGGTATTTTCAATGATACACTGCATATTAAGTTATATTATAAGGTATTTTCAATGATACACTGCATATCACGTTATATTATAAGGTATTTTCAATGATACACTGCATATTACGTTATATTATAAGGTACTTTCAATGATACACAGAATATTACGTTATATTATAAGGTATTTTCAATGATAAACTACTATATATTACAAGGTATTTTCAATGATACACTACAAATTACCATATATTCTAAGGTATTTTCAATGATAAACTACTATATATTATAAGGTATTTTCAATGATACCCTGCATATTACGTTATATTATAAGGTATTTCCAATGATACTCTGCATATTACGTTATATTATAACGTATTTTCATTGATACACTACAAATTACGATATATTATAAATTATTTTCAATGATACACTGCATATTACGTTATATTATAAGGTATTTTCAATGATACACTGCATATTACGTTATATTATAAGGTATTTTCAATGATGCACTGCATATTACGTTATATTATTAGGTATTTTCAATGATACACTAAAAAATTACTATATATTATAAGGTATTTCCAATGATACACTGCATATTACGTTATATTATAAGGTATTTTCAATGATACACTGCATATTACCTTATATTATAATGTATTTTCATTGATAGACTAGAATTACCATATATTCTACGGTATTTTCAATGATACACCGCATATTACGTTATATTATAAGGTATTTTCAATGATACACTGCATATTACGTTATATTATAAGGTATTTTCAATGATACACTGCATATTACGTTATATTATAAGGTATTTTCATTGATACACTACAAATTACCATATATTATAAGGTATCTTCAATGATACACTGCATATTACGTTTTATTATAGGGTATTTTCAATGATACACTGCATATTACGTTTTATTATAAGGTATTTTCAATGATACACAGAATATTACGTTATATTATTAGGTATTTTCAATGATACACTAAAAAATTACTATATATTATAAGGTATTTCCAATGATACACTGCATATTACGTTATATTATAAGGTATTTTCAATGATACACTGCATATTACGTTATATTATAAGGTATTTTCAATGATGCACTGCATATTACGTTATATTATTAGGTATTTTCAATGATACACTAAAAAATTACTATATATTATAAGGTATTTCCAATGATACACTGCATATTACGTTATATTATAAGGTATTTTCAATGATACACTGCATATTACCTTATATTATAATGTATTTTCATTGATAGACTAGAATTACCATATATTCTACGGTATTTTCAATGATACACCGCATATTACGTTATATTATAAGGTATTTTCAATGATACACTGCATATTACGTTATATTATAAGGTATTTTCAATGATACACTGCATATTACGTTATATTATAAGGTATTTTCATTGATACACTACAAATTACCATATATTATAAGGTATCTTCAATGATACACTGCATATTACGTTTTATTATAGGGTATTTTCAATGATACACTGCATATTACGTTTTATTATAAGGTATTTTCAATGATACACAGAATATTACGTTATATTATTAGGTATTTTCAATGATACACTAAAAAATTACTATATATTATAAGGTATTTCCAATGATACACTGCATATTACGTTATATTATAAGGTATTTTCAATGATACACTGCATATTACGTTATATTATAACGTATTTTCATTGATACACTACAAATTACGATATATTATAAATTATTTTCAATGATACACTGCATATTACGTTATATTATAAGGTATTTTCAATGATACACTGCATATTACGTTATATTATAAGGTATTTTCAATGATGCACTGCATATTACGTTATATTATTAGGTATTTTCAATGATACACTAAAAAATTACTATATATTATAAGGTATTTCCAATGATACACTGCATATTACGTTATATTATAAGGTATTTTCAATGATACACTGCATATTACCTTATATTATAATGTATTTTCATTGATAGACTAGAATTACCATATATTCTACGGTATTTTCAATGATACACCGCATATTACGTTATATTATAAGGTATTTTCAATGATACACTGCATATTACGTTATATTATAAGGTATTTTCAATGATACACAGAATATTACGTTATATTATAAGGTATTTTCAATGATAAACTACTATATATTACAAGGTATTTTCAATGATACACTGCATATTAAGTTATATTATAAGGTATTTTCAATGATACACCGCATATTACGTTATATTATAAGGTATTTTCAATGATACACTGCATATTACGTTATATTATAAGGTATTTTCAATGATACACAGAATATTACGTTATATTATAAGGTATTTTCAATGATAAACTACTATATATTACAAGGTATTTTCAATGATACACTACAAATTACCATATATTCTAAGGTATTTTCAATGATAAACTACTATATATTATAAGGTATTTTCAATGATACACTGCATATTACGTTATATTATAAGGTATTTCCAATGATACTCTGCATATTACGTTATATTATAACGTATTTTCATTGATACACTACAAATTACGATATATTATAAATTATTTTCAATGATACACTGCATATTACGTTATATTATAAGGTATTTTCAATGATACACTGCATATTACGTTATATTATAAGGTATTTTCAATGATGCACTGCATATTACGTTATATTATTAGGTATTTTCAATGATACACTAAAAAATTACTATATATTATAAGGTATTTCCAATGATACACTGCATATTACGTTATATTATAAGGTATTTTCAATGATACACTGCATATTACCTTATATTATAATGTATTTTCATTGATAGACTAGAATTACCATATATTCTACGGTATTTTCAATGATACACCGCATATTACGTTATATTATAAAGTATTTTCAATGATACACTGCATATTACGTTATATTATAAGGTATTTTCAATGATGCACTGCATATTACGTTATATTATAAGGTATTTTCAATGATACACAGAATATTACGTTATATTATAAGGTATTTTCAATGATAAACTACTATATATTACAAGGTATTTTCAATGATACACTACAAATTACCATATATTCTAAGGTATTTTCAATGATAAACTACTATATATTATAAGGTATTTTCAATGATACACTGCATATTACGTTATATTATAAGGTATTTCCAATGATACTCTGCATATTACGTTATATTATAACGTATTTTCATTGATACACTACAAATTACGATATATTATAAATTATTTTCAATGATACACTGCATATTACGTTATATTATAAGGTATTTTCAATGATACACTGCATATTACGTTATATTATAAGGTATTTTCAATGATGCACTGCATATTACGTTATATTATTAGGTATTTTCAATGATACACTAAAAAATTACTATATATTATAAGGTATTTCCAATGATACACTGCATATTACGTTATATTATAAGGTATTTTCAATGATACACTGCATATTACCATATATTATAATGTATTTTCATTGATAGACTAGAATTACCATATATTCTACGGTATTTTCAATGATACACCGCATATTACGTTATATTATAAAGTATTTTCAATGATACACTGCATATTACGTTATATTATAAGGTATTTTCAATGATGCACTGCATATTACGTTATATTATAAGGTATTTTCAATGATACACAGAATATTACGTTATATTATAAGGTATTTTCAATGATAAACTACTATATATTACAAGGTATTTTCAATGATACACTGCATATTACGTTATATTATAAGGTATTTTCAATGATAGACTGCATATTACATTATATTATAAGGTATTTTCAATGATAGACTGCATATTACGTTATATTATGAGGTATTTTCAATGATACACTGCATATTACGTTATATTATCAGGTATTTTCAATGATACTCTGCATATTACATTATATTATAAGGTATTTTCAATGATAGACTGCATATTACGTTATATTGTGAGGTATTTTCAATGATAGACTGCATATTACGTTATATTATAAAGTATTTTCAATGAATTACTGCATATTACGTTATATTATAAGGTATTTTCAATGATACACTGCATATTACGTTATATTATAAGGTATTTTCAATGATAGACTGCATATTACGTTATATTATAAAGTATTTTCAATGATACAGTGCATATTACGTTATATTATAAGGTATTTTCAATGATACACTGCATATTACGTTATATTATAAGGTATTTTCAATGATAAACTACTATATATTACAAGGTATTTTCAATGATACACTGCATATTACGTTATATTATAAGGTATTTTCAATGATAGACTGCATATTACATTATATTATAAGGTATTTTCAATGATAGACTGCATATTACGTTATATTATGAGGTATTTTCAATGATACACTGCATATTACGTTATATTATCAGGTATTTTCAATGATACTCTGCATATTACATTATATTATAAGGTATTTTCAATGATAGACTGCATATAACGTTATATTGTGAGGTATTTTCAATGATAGACTGCATATTACGTTATATTATAAAGTATTTTCAATGAATTACTGCATATTACGTTATATTATAAGGTATTTTCAATGATACACTGCATATTACGTTATATTATAAGGTATTTTCAATGATAGACTGCATATTACATTATATTATAAGGTATTTTCAATGATAGACTGCATATTACGTTATATTATAAGGTATTTTCAATGATACACTGCATATCACGTTATATTAAAAGGTATTTTCAATGATACGCTGCTTATTATGTTATATTATGAGGTATTTTCAATGATAGACTGCATATTACATTATATTATAAGGTATTTTCAATGATAGACTGCATATTACGTTATATTATAAAGTATTTTCAATGATACAGTGCATATTACGTTATATTATAAGGTATTTTCATTGATACACTGCATATTAAGTTATATTATAAGGTATTTTCAATGATAGACTGCAAATATTACGTTATATTATAAGGTATTTTCGATGATACACTACAAATTACCATATATTCTAAGGTATTTTCAATGATAAACTACTATATATTATAAGGTATTTTCAATCATACACTGCATATTACGTTATATTATAAGGTATTTCCAATGATACTATGCATATTACGTTATATTATAAGGTATTTTCATTGATACACTACAAATTACGATATATTATAAATTATTTTCAATGATACACTGCATATTACGTTATATTATAAGGTATTTTCAATGATACACTGCATATTACGTTATATTATAAGGTATTTTCAATGATGCACTGCATATTACGTTATATTATTAGGTATTTTCAATGATACACTAAAAAATTACTATATATTATAAGGTATTTCCAATGATACACTGCATATTACGTTATATTATAAGGTATTTTCAATGATACACTGCATATTACCTTATATTATAATGTATTTTCATTGATAGACTAGAATTACCATATATTCTACGGTATTTTCAATGATACACCGCATATTACGTTATATTATAAGGTATTTTCAATCATACACTGCATATTACGTTATATTATAAGGTATTCTCAATGATACACTGCATATTACGATTTATTATAAGGTATTTTCAATGATACACTGCATATTACGTCATATTATAAGGTATTTTAAATGATACACTGCATATTACGTTATATTATAAAGTATTTTCAATGATACACGTCATATTACGTTATATTATAAGGTATTTTCAATGATACACTGCATATTACGTTATATTATAAGGTATTTTCAGTGATACACAGAATATTACGTTATATTATAAGGTATTTTCAATGATAAACTACTATATATTACAAGGTATTTTCAATGATACACTACAAATTACCATATATTCTAAGGTATTTTCAATGATACACTGCATATTACGTTTTATTATAAGGTATTTTCAATGATACACTGCATATTACGTTATATTATTAGGTATTTCCAATGATACACTAAAAAATTACGATATATTATAAGGTATTTCCAAGGGTACTCTGCATATTACGTTATATTATAAGGAATTTTCAATGATACACTGCATATTACATTATATTATAAGGTATTTTCAATGATACACCGCATATTACGTTATATTATAATGTATTTTCAATGATACACTGCATATTACGTTATATTATAGGGTATTTTCAATGATACACTGCATACTACGTTATATTATTAGGTATTTTCAATGATAGACTGCATATCTCGTTATATTATAAGGTATTTTCAATGATACACTGCATATCACGTTATATTATAAGGTATTTTCAATGATACACTGCATATTACATTATTTTATAAGGTATTTTTCATGATAGACTGCATACTACGTTATATTATAAGGTATTTTCAATGATACACTGCATATTACGTTATATTATAAGGTATTTTCAATGATACACTGCATATTACGAAATATTATAAGGTATTTTCAATGATACACTGCATATTACCTTATATTATAATGTATTTTCATTGATAGACTAGAATTACCATATATTCTACGGTATTTTCAATGATACACCGCATATTACGTTATATTATAAGGTATTTTCAATGATACACTGCATATTACCTTATATTATAATGTATTTTCATTGATAGACTAGAATTACCATATATTCTACGGTACTTTCAATGATACACCGCATATTACGTTATATTATAAGGTATTTTCATTGATACACTGCATATTAAGTTATATTATAAGGTATTTTCAATGATAGACTGCAAATATTACGTTATATTATAAGGTATTTTCGATGATACACTACAAATTACCATATATTCTAAGGTATTTTCAATGATAAACTACTATATATTATAAGGTATTTTCAATCATACACTGCATATTACGTTATATTATAAGGTATTTCCAATGATACTATGCATATTACGTTATATTATAAGGTATTTTCAATGATAAACTACTATATATTACAAGGTATTTTCAATGATACACTGCATATTAAGTTATATTATAAGGTATTTTCAATGATACACCGCATATTACGTTATATTATAATGTATTTTCAATGATACACTGCATATTACGTTATATTATAAGGTATTTTCAATGATACACTGCATATTACATTATTTTATAAGGTATTTTTCATGATAGACTGCATACTACGTTATATTATAAGGTATTTTCAATGATACACTGCATATTACGTTATATTATAAGGTATTTTCAATGATACACTGCATATTACGAAATATTATAAGGTATTTTCAATGATACACTGCATATTACGTTATATTATAAGGTATTTTCAATGATACACAGAATATTACGTTATATTATAAGGTATTTTCAATGATAAACTACTATATATTACAAGGTATTTTCAATGATACACTGCATATTAAGTTATATTATAAGGTATTTTCAATGATACACCGCATATTACGTTATATTATAATGTATTTTCAATGATACACTGCATATTACGTTATATTATAAGGTATTTTCAATGATACACTGCATATTACGTTATATTATAAGGTATTTTCAATGATACACTGCATATTACGTTATATTATAAGGTATTTTCAATGATACACTGCATATTACGTTATATTATAAGGTATTTTCAATGATACACTGCATATTACGTTATATTATAAGGTATTTTCAATGATACACTGCATATTACGTTATATTATAAGGTATTTTCAATGATAAACTACTATATATTACAAGGTATTTTCAATGATACACTACAAATTACGATATAAAATAAGGTATTTTCAATGATACACTAAAAAATTTCGATATATTATAAGGTATTTCCAATGATACACTGCATATTACATTATTTTATAAGGTATTTTTCATGATAGACTGCATACTACGTTATATTATAAGGTATTTTCAATGATACACTGCATATTACGTTATATTATAAGGTATTTTCAATGATGCACTGCATATTACGTTATATTATAAGGTATTTTCAATGATACACAGAATATTACGTTATATTATAAGGTATTTTCAATGATAAACTACTATATATTACAAGGTATTTTCAATGATACACTGCATATTACGTTATATTATAATGTATTTTCAATGATAGACTGCATATTACATTATATTATAAGGTATTTTCAATGATAGACTGCATATTACGTTATATTATGAGGTATTTTCAATGATACACTGCATATTACGTTATATTATAAGGTATTTTCAATGATACACTGCATATTACGTTATATTATAAGGTATTTTCAATGATAGACTGCATATTACGTTATATTGTGAGGTATTTTCAATGATAGACTGCATATTACGTTATATTATAAAGTATTTTCAATGATTTACTGCATATTACGTTATATTATAAGGTATTTTCAATGATACACTGCATATTACGTTATATTATAAGGTATTTTCAATGATAGACTGCATATTACGTTATATTATAAAGTATTTTCAATGATACAGTGCATATTACGTTATATTATAAGGTATTTTCAATGATACACTGCATATTACGTTATATTATAAGGTATTTTCAATGATAAACTACTATATATTACAAGGTATTTTCAATGATACACTGCATATTACGTTATATTATAAGGTATTTTCAATGATAGACTGCATATTACATTATATTATAAGGTATTTTCAATGATAGACTGCATATTACGTTATATTATGAGGTATTTTCAATGATACACTGCATATTACGTTATATTATCAGGTATTTTCAATGATACTCTGCATATTACATTATATTATAAGGTATTTTCAATGATAGACTGCATATAACGTTATATTGTGAGGTATTTTCAATGATAGACTGCATATTACGTTATATTATAAAGTATTTTCAATGAATTACTGCATATTACGTTATATTATAAGGTATTTTCAATGATACACTGCATATTACGTTATATTATAAGGTATTTTCAATGATAGACTGCATATTACATTATATTATAAGGTATTTTCAATGATAGACTGCATATTACGTTATATTATAAGGTATTTTCAATGATACACTGCATATCACGTTATATTAAAAGGTATTTTCAATGATACGCTGCTTATTATGTTATATTATGAGGTATTTTCAATGATAGACTGCATATTACATTATATTATAAGGTATTTTCAATGATAGACTGCATATTACGTTATATTATAAAGTATTTTCAATGATACAGTGCATATTACGTTATATTATAAGGTATTTTCATTGATACACTGCATATTAAGTTATATTATAAGGTATTTTCAATGATAGACTGCAAATATTACGTTATATTATAAGGTATTTTCGATGATACACTACAAATTACCATATATTCTAAGGTATTTTCAATGATAAACTACTATATATTATAAGGTATTTTCAATCATACACTGCATATTACGTTATATTATAAGGTATTTCCAATGATACTATGCATATTACGTTATATTATAAGGTATTTTCATTGATACACTACAAATTACGATATATTATAAATTATTTTCAATGATACACTGCATATTACGTTATATTATAAGGTATTTTCAATGATACACTGCATATTACGTTATATTATAAGGTATTTTCAATGATGCACTGCATATTACGTTATATTATTAGGTATTTTCAATGATACACTAAAAAATTACTATATATTATAAGGTATTTCCAATGATACACTGCATATTACGTTATATTATAAGGTATTTTCAATGATACACTGCATATTACCTTATATTATAATGTATTTTCATTGATAGACTAGAATTACCATATATTCTACGGTATTTTCAATGATACACTGCATATTACGTTATATTATAAGGTATTTTCAATCATACACTGCATATTACGTTATATTATAAGGTATTCTCAATGATACACTGCATATTACGATTTATTATAAGGTATTTTCAATGATACACTGCATATTACGTCATATTATAAGGTATTTTAAATGATACACTGCATATTACGTTATATTATAAAGTATTTTCAATGATACACGTCATATTACGTTATATTATAAGGTATTTTCAATGATACACTGCATATTACGTTATATTATAAGGTATTTTCAGTGATACACAGAATATTACGTTATATTATAAGGTATTTTCAATGATAAACTACTATATATTACAAGGTATTTTCAATGATACACTACAAATTACCATATATTCTAAGGTATTTTCAATGATACACTGCATATTACGTTTTATTATAAGGTATTTTCAATGATACACTGCATATTACGTTATATTATTAGGTATTTCCAATGATACACTAAAAATTACGATATATTATAAGGTATTTCCAAGGGTACTCTGCATATTACGTTATATTATAAGGAATTTTCAATGATACACTGCATATTACATTATATTATAAGGTATTTTCAATGATACACCGCATATTACGTTATATTATAATGTATTTTCAATGATACACTGCATATTACGTTATATTATAGGGTATTTTCAATGATACACTGCATACTACGTTATATTATTAGGTATTTTCAATGATAGACTGCATATCTCGTTATATTATAAGGTATTTTCAATGATACACTGCATATCACGTTATATTATAAGGTATTTTCAATGATACACTGCATATTACATTATTTTATAAGGTATTTTTCATGATAGACTGCATACTAAGTTATATTATAAGGTATTTTCAATGATACACTGCATATTACGTTATATTATAAGGTATTTTCAATGATACACT
>CAKAJI010000460.1:0-86664 GCA_916610255.1 Lasioglossum lativentre
GTTACGTTATATTATAAGGTATTTTGAATGATACTCTGCATATTACGTTACATTACAAGACATTTTCAATGATACACTGCTTATTACGTTACATTATAAGGTATTTTCAATGATACACTGCATATTACGTTATATTATAAGGTATTTTCAATGATACACTGCATATTACGTTGTATTATAAGGCATTTTCAATGATAGACTGCATACCACGTTATATTATAAGGTATTTTCAATGATACACTGCATATTACGTTATATTATAAGGTATTTTCAATGATACACTGCATATTACGTTATATTATAAGGTATTTTCAATGATATACTGCATATTACGTTATATTATAAGGCATTTTCAATGATAGACTGCATATTACGTTATATTATAAGGTATTTTCAATGATATACTGCATATTACGTTATATTATAAGGCATTTTCAATGATAGACTGCATATTACGTTATATTATCACGTATTTTCAATGATTGACTGCATATTACGTAATATTATAAGGTATTTTCAATGATAGACTGCATATTACGTTATATTATAAGGTATTTTCAATGATACACTGCATATTACGTTATATAGTAAGGTATTTTCAATGATATACTGCATATTACGTTATATTATAAGGTATTTTCAATGATAGACTGCATATTACGTTATATTATCACGTATTTTCAATGATTGACTGCATATTACGTAATATTATAAGGTATTTTCAATGATAGACTGCAAATATTACATTATATTATAAGGTATTTTCAATGATACACTGCATATTACGTAATATTATAAGGCATTTTCAATGATACACTGCATATTACGTTATATTATAAGGTATTTTCAATGATACACTGCATATTACGTTATATTATAAGGTATTTTCAATGATACACTGCATATTACGTTATATTATAAGGCATTTTCAATGATAGACTGCATATTACGTTATATTATCACGTATTTTCAATGATATACTGCATATTACGTTATATTATAAGGCATTTTCAATGATAGACTGCATATTACGTTATATTATCACGTATTTTCAATGATTGACTGCATATTACGTAATATTATAAGGTATTTTCAATGATAGACTGCAAATATTACATTATATTATAAGGTATTTTCAATGATACACTGAATATTACATTATATTATAGGGTATTTTCAATGATACACTGCATATTACGTTATATTATAAGGTATTTTCAATGATAGACTGCAAATATTACAGTATATTATAAGGTATTTTTAATGATACACTGCATATTACGTTATACTATAAGGTATTTTCAATGATAGGCTGCATATCACGTTATATTATAAGGTATTTTCAATGATACACTGCATATTACGTTATATTATAAGGTATTTTCAATGATACACTGCATATTACGTTATATTATAAGGAATTTTCAATGATATACTGCATATTACGTTATATTATAAGGCATTTTCAATGATAGACTGCATATTACGTTATATTATCACGTATTTTCAATGATTGACTGCATATTACGTTACATTATAAGGTATTTTCAATGATATACTGCATATCACGTTATATTATAAGGTATTTTCAATGATACTCTGCATATTACGTTATATTATAAGGTATTTTGAATGATACTCTGCATATTACGTTACATTACAAGACATTTTCAATGATACACTGCTTATTACGTTACATTATAAGGTATTTTCAATGATACACTGCATATTACGTTATATTATAAGGTATTTTCAATGATACACTGCATATTACGTTATATTATAAGGTATTTTCAATGATACACTGCATATTACGTTATATTATAAGGTATTTTCAATGATATACTGCATATTACGTTATATTATAAGGTATTTTCAATGATACACTGCATATTACGTTATATTATAAGGCATTTTCAATGATACACTGCATATTACGTTGTATTATAAGGCATTTTCAATGATAGACTGCATATTACGTTATATTATCACGTATTTTCAATGGTAGACTGCAAATATTACATTATATTATAAGGTATTTTCAATGATACACTGCATATTACGTTATACTATAAGGTATTTTCAATGATAGACTGCATATTACGTTATATTATAAGGTATTTTCAATGATAGACTGCATATTACATTATATTATAGGGTATTTTCAATGATCCACTGCATATTACGTTATATTATAAGGTATTTTGAATGATACTCTGCATATTACGTTACATTACAAGACATTTTGAATGATACACTGCTTATTACGTTACATTATAAGGTATTTTCAATGATACACTGCATATTACGTTATATTATAAGGTATTTTCAATGATATACTGCATATTACGTTATATTATAAGGCATTTTCAATGATAGACTGCATATTACGTTATATTATCACGTATTTTCAATGTTTGACTGCATATTACGTAATATTATAAGGTATTTTCAATGATAGACTGCAAATATTACATTATATTATAAGGTATTTTCAATGATACACTGCATATTACATTATATTATAGGGTATTTTCAATGATACACTGCTTATTACGTTACATTATAAGGTATTTTCAATGATACACTGCATATTACGTTATATTATAAGGTATTTTCAATGGTAGACTGCAAATATTACATTATATTATAAGGTATTTTCAATGGTAGACTGCAAATATTACATTATATTATAAGGTATTTTCAATGATACACTGCATAATACGTTATACTATAAGGTATTTTCAATGATAGACTGCATATTACGTTATATTAGAAGGTATTTTCAATGATACACTGCATATTACGTTATATTATAAGGTATTTTCAATGATATACTGCATATTACGTTATATTATAAGGCATTTTCAATGATAGACTGCATATTACGTTATATTATAAGGTATTTTCAATGATATACTGCATATTACGTTATATTATAAGGCATTTTCAATGACACACTGCATATTACGTTATATTATAAGGTATTTTCAATGATACACTGCATATTACGTTATATTATAAGGTATTTTCAATGATACACTGCATATTACGTTATATTATAAGGTATTTTCAATGATACACTGCATATTACGTTATATTATAAGGTATTTTCAATGATATACTGCATATTACGTTATATTATAAGGTATTTTCAATGATACACTGCATATTACGTTATATTATAAGGCATTTTCAATGATACACTGCATATTACGTTGTATTATAAGGCATTTTCAATGATAGACTGCATATTACGTTATATTATCACGTATTTTCAATGGTAGACTGCAAATATTACATTATATTATAAGGTATTTTCAATGATACACTGCATATTACGTTATACTATAAGGTATTTTCAATGATAGACTGCATATCACGTTATATTATAAGGTATTTTCAATGATAGACTGCATATTACATTATATTATAGGGTATTTTCAATGATCCACTGCATATTACGTTATATTATAAGGTATTTTGAATGATACTCTGCATATTACGTTACATTACAAGACATTTTGAATGATACACTGCATATTACATTATATTATAAGGTATTTTCAATGATACACTGCATATTACGTTATATTATAAGGTATTTTCAATGATATACTGCATATTACGTTATATTATAAGGCATTTTCAATGATAGACTGCATATTACGTTATATTATCACGTATTTTCAATGTTTGACTGCATATTACGTAATATTATAAGGTATTTTCAATGATAGACTGCAAATATTACATTATATTATAAGGTATTTTCAATGATACACTGCATATTACATTATATTATAGGGTATTTTCAATGATACACTGCTTATTACGTTACATTATAAGGTATTTTCAATGATACACTGCATATTACGTTATATTATAAGGTATTTTCAATGGTAGACTGCAAATATTACATTATATTATAAGGTATTTTCAATGGTAGACTGCAAATATTACATTATATTATAAGGTATTTTCAATGATACACTGCATAATACGTTATACTATAAGGTATTTTCAATGATAGACTGCATATTACGTTATATTATAAGGTATTTTCAATGATACACTGCATATTACGTTATATTATAAGGTATTTTCAATGATATACTGCATATTACGTTATATTATAAGGCATTTTCAATGATAGACTGCATATTACGTTATATTATAAGGTATTTTCAATGATATACTGCATATTACGTTATATTATAAGGCATTTTCAATGACACACTGCATATTACGTTATATTATAAGGTATTTTCAATGATACACTGCATATTACGTTATATTATAAGGTATTTTCAATGATACACTGCATATTACGTTATATTATAAGGTATTTTCAATGATACACTGCATATTACGTTATATTATAAGGTATTTTCAATGATATACTGCATATTACGTTATATTATAAGGTATTTTCAATGATACACTGCATATTACGTTATATTATAAGGCATTTTCAATGATACACTGCATATACGTTGTATTATAAGGCATTTTCAATGATAGACTGCATATTACGTTATATTATCACGTATTTTCAATGGTAGACTGCAAATATTACATTATATTATAAGGTATTTTCAATGATACACTGCATATTACGTTATACTATAAGGTATTTTCAATGATAGACTGCATATTACGTTATATTATAAGGTATTTTCAATGATAGACTGCATATTACATTATATTATAGGGTATTTTCAATGATCCACTGCATATTACGTTATATTATAAGGTATTTTGAATGATACTCTGCATATTACGTTACATTACAAGACATTTTGAATTATACACTGCTTATTACGTTACATTATAAGGTATTTTCAATGATACACTGCATATTACGTTATATTATAAGGTATTTTCAATGATATACTGCATATTACGTTATATTATAAGGCATTTTCAATGATAGACTGCATATTACGTTATATTATCACGTATTTTCAATGATTGACTGCATATTACGTAATATTATAAGGTATTTTCAATGATAGACTGCAAATATTACATTATATTATAAGGTATTTTCAATGATACACTGCATATTACATTATATTATAGGGTATTTTCAATGATACACTGCTTATTACGTTACATTATAAGGTATTTTCAATGATACACTGCATATTACGTTATATTATAAGGTATTTTCAATGGTAGACTGCAAATATTACATTATATTATAAGGTATTTTCAATGGTAGACTGCAAATATTACATTATATTATAAGGTATTTTCAATGATACACTGCATAATACGTTATACTATAAGGTATTTTCAATGATAGACTGCATATTACGTTATATTAGAAGGTATTTTCAATGATACACTGCATATTACGTTATATTATAAGGTATTTTCAATGATATACTGCATATTACGTTATATTATAAGGTATTTTCAATGATAGACTGCATATTACGTTATATTATAAGGTATTTTCAATGATATACTGCATATTACGTTATATTATAAGGCATTTTCAATGACACACTGCATATTACGTTATATTATAAGGTATTTTCAATGATACACTGCATATTACGTTATATTATAAGGTATTTTCAATGATATACTGCATATTACGTTATATTATAAGGTATTTTCAATGATACACTGCATATTACGTTATATTATAAGGTATTTTCAATGATACACTGCATATTACGTTATATTATAAGGTATTTACAATGTTATACTGCATATTACGTTATATTATAAGGCATTTTCAATGATAGACTGCATATTACGTTATATTATAGGTATTTTCAAAGATATACTGCATATTACGTTATATTATAAGGCATTTTCAATGATAGACTGCATATTACGTTATATTATCACGTATTTTCAATGATATACTGCATATTACGTTATATTATAAGGCATTTTCAATGATAGACTGCATATTACGTTATATTATCACGTATTTTCAATGATTGACTGCATATGACGTAATATTATAAGGTATTTTCGATGATAGACTGCAAATATTACATTATATTATAAGGTATTTTCAATGATACACTGCATATTACGTTATATTATAGGTATTTTCAATGATACACTGCATATTACGTTATATTATAAGGTATTTTCAATGATACACTGCATATCACGTTATATTATAAGGTATTTTCAATGATAGACTGCATATTACATTATATTATAGGGTATTTTCAATGATCCACTGCATATTACGTTATATTATAAGGTATTTTGAATGATACTCTGCATATTACGTTACATTACAAGACATTTTGAATGATACACTGCTTATTACGTTACATTATAAGGTATTTTCAATGATACACTGCATATTACGTTATATTATAAGGTATTTTCAATGATATACTGCATATTACGTTATATTATAAGGCATTTTCAATGATAGACTGCATATTACGTTATATTATCACGTATTTTCAATGTTTGACTGCATATTACGTAATATTATAAGGTATTTTCAATGATAGACTGCAAATATTACATTATATTATAAGGTATTTTCAATGATACACTGCATATTACGTTATATTATAGGGTATTTTCAATGATACACTGCTTATTACGTTACATTATAAGGTATTTTCAATGATACACTGCATATTACGTTATATTATAAGGTATTTTCAATGGTAGACTGCAAATATTACATTATATTATAAGGTATTTTCAATGGTAGACTGCAAATATTACATTATATTATAAGGTATTTTCAATGATACACTGCATAATACGTTATACTATAAGGTATTTTCAATGATAGACTGCATATTACGTTATATTAGAAGGTATTTTCAATGATACACTGCATATTACGTTATATTATAAGGTATTTTTAATGATATACTGCATATTACGTTATATTATAAGGCATTTTCAATGATAGACTGCATATTACGTTATATTATAAGGTATTTTCAATGATATACTGCATATTACGTTATATTATAAGGCATTTTCAATGACACACTGCATATTACGTTATATTATAAGGTATTTTCAATGATACACTGCATATTACGTTATATTATAAGGTATTTTCAATGATATACTGCATATTACGTTATATTATAAGGTATTTTCAATGATACACTGCATATTACGTTATATTATAAGGTATTTTCAATGATACACTGCATATTACGTTATATTATAAGGTATTTACAATGTTATACTGCATATTACGTTATATTATAAGGTATTTTGAATGATACTCTGCATATTACGTTACATTACAAGACATTTTGAATGATACACTGCTTATTACGTTACATTATAAGGTATTTTCAATGATACACTGCATATTACGTTATATTATAAGGTATTTTCAATGATATACTGCATATTACGTTATATTATAAGGCATTTTCAATGATAGACTGCATATTACGTTATATTATCACGTATTTTCAATGTTTGACTGCATATTACGTAATATTATAAGGTATTTTCAATGATAGACTGCAAATATTACATTATATTATAAGGTATTTTCAATGATACACTGCATATTACATTATATTATAGGGTATTTTCAATGATACACTGCTTATTACGTTACATTATAAGGTATTTTCAATGATACACTGCATATTACGTTATATTATAAGGTATTTTCAATGGTAGACTGCAAATATTACATTATATTATAAGGTATTTTCAATGGTAGACTGCAAATATTACATTATATTATAAGGTATTTTCAATGATACACTGCATAATACGTTATACTATAAGGTATTTTCAATGATAGACTGCATATTACGTTATATTAGAAGGTATTTTCAATGATACACTGCATATTACGTTATATTATAAGGTATTTTCAATGATATACTGCATATTACGTTATATTATAAGGCATTTTCAATGATAGACTGCATATTACGTTATATTATAAGGTATTTTCAATGATATACTGCATATTACGTTATATTATAAGGCATTTTCAATGACACACTGCATATTACGTTATATTATAAGGTATTTTCAATGATACACTGCATATTACGTTATATTATAAGGTATTTTCAATGATATACTGCATATTACGTTATATTATAAGGTATTTTCAATGATACACTGCATATTACGTTATATTATAAGGTATTTTCAATGATACACTGCATATTACGTTATATTATAAGGTATTTACAATGTTATACTGCATATTACGTTATATTATAAGGCATTTTCAATGATAGACTGCATATTACGTTATATTATAGGTATTTTCAAAGATATACTGCATATTACGTTATATTATAAGGCATTTTCAATGATAGACTGCATATTACGTTATATTATCACGTATTTTCAATGATATACTGCATATTACGTTATATTATAAGGCATTTTCAATGATAGACTGCATATTACGTTATATTATCACGTATTTTCAATGATTGACTGCATATGACGTAATATTATAAGGTATTTTCGATGATAGACTGCAAATATTACATTATATTATAAGGTATTTTCAATGATACACTGCATATTACGTTATATTATAGGTATTTTCAATGATACACTGCATATTACGTTATATTATAAGGTATTTTCAATGATACACTGCATATCACGTTATATTATAAGGTATTTTCAATGATAGACTGCATATTACATTATATTATAGGGTATTTTCAATGATCCACTGCATATTACGTTATATTATAAGGTATTTTCAATGATATACTGCATATTACGTTATATTATAAGGCATTTTGAATGATACACTGCTTATTACGTTACATTATAAGGTATTTTCAATGATACACTGCATATTACGTTATATTATAAGGTATTTTCAATGATATACTGCATATTACGTTATATTATAAGGCATTTTCAATGATAGACTGCATATTACGTTATATTATCACGTATTTTCAATGTTTGACTGCATATTACGTAATATTATAAGGTATTTTCAATGATAGACTGCAAATATTACATTATATTATAAGGTATTTTCAATGATACACTGCATATTACATTATATTATAGGGTATTTTCAATGATACACTGCTTATTACGTTACATTATAAGGTATTTTCAATGATACACTGCATATTACGTTATATTATAAGGTATTTTCAATGGTAGACTGCAAATATTACATTATATTATAAGGTATTTTCAATGGTAGACTGCAAATATTACATTATATTATAAGGTATTTTCAATGATACACTGCATAATACGTTATACTATAAGGTATTTTCAATGATAGACTGCATATTACGTTATATTAGAAGGTATTTCCAATGATACACTGCATATTACGTTATATTATAAGGTATTTTTAATGATATACTGCATATTACGTTATATTATAAGGCATTTTCAATGATAGACTGCATATTACGTTATATTATAAGGTATTTTCAATGATATACTGCATATTACGTTATATTATAAGGCATTTTCAATGACACACTGCATATTACGTTATATTATAAGGTATTTTCAATGATACACTGCATATTACGTTATATTATAAGGTATTTTCAATGATATACTGCATATTACGTTATATTATAAGGTATTTTCAATGATACACTGCATATTACGTTATATTATAAGGTATTTTCAATGATACACTGCATATTACGTTATATTATAAGGTATTTACAATGTTATACTGCATATTACGTTATATTATAAGGCATTTTCAATGATAGACTGCATATTACGTTATATTATAGGTATTTTCAAAGATATACTGCATATTACGTTATATTATAAGGCATTTTCAATGATAGACTGCATATTACGTTATATTATCACGTATTTTCAATGATATACTGCATATTACGTTATATTATAAGGCATTTTCAATGATAGACTGCATATTACGTTATATTATCACGTATTTTCAATGACTGACTGCATATGACGTAATATTATAAGGTATTTTCGATGATAGACTGCAAATATTACATTATATTATAAGGTATTTTCAATGATACACTGCATATTACGTTATATTATAAGGTATTTTCAATGATACACTGCATATTACGTTATATTATAAGGTATTTTCAATGATACACTGCATATTACGTTATATTATAAGGTATTTTCAATGATATACTGCATATTACGTTATATTATAAGGCATTTTCAATGATAGACTGCATATTACGTTATATTATAAGGAATTTTCAATGATATACTGCATATTACGTTATATTATAAGGCATTTTCAATGATAGACTGCATATTACGTTATATTATCACGTATTTTCAATGATTGACTGCATATTACGTTACATTATAAGGTATTTTCAATGATATACTGCATATCACGTTATATTATAAGGTATTTTCAATGATACTCTGCATATTACGTTATATTATAAGGTATTTTGAATGATACTCTGCATATTACGTTACATTACAAGACATTTTCAATGATACACTGCTTATTACGTTACATTATAAGGTATTTTCAATGATACACTGCATATTACGTTATATTATAAGGTATTTTCAATGATACACTGCATATTACGTTATATTATAAGGTATTTTCAATGATACACTGCATATTACGTTATATTATAAGGTATTTTCAATGATATACTGCATATTACGTTATATTATAAGGTATTTTCAATGATACACTGCATATTACGTTATATTATAAGGTATTTTCAATGATACACTGCATATTACGTTATATTATAAGGTATTTTCAATGATATACTGCATATTACGTTATATTATAAGGCATTTTCAATGATAGACTGCAAATATTACATTATATTATAAGGTATTTTCAACGATACACTGCATATTACATTATATTATAGGGTATTTTCAATGATCCACTGCATATTACGTTATATTATAAGGTATTTTGAATGATACTCTGCATATTACGTTACATTACAAGACATTTTGAATGATACACTGCTTATTACGTTACATTATAAGGTATTTTCAATGATAAACTGCATATTACGTTATATTATAAGGTATTTTCAATGGTAGACTGCAAATATTACATTATATTATAATGTATTTTCAATGATACACTGCATATTACGTTATATTATAAGGTATTTTCAATGGTAGACTGCAAATATTACATTATATTATAAGGTATTTTCAATGATACACTGCATATTACGTTATACTATAAGGTATTTTCAATGATAGGCTGCATATCACGTTATATTATAAGGTATTTTCAATGATACACTGCATATTACGTTATATTATAAGGTATTTTCAATGATACACTGCATATTACGTTATATTATAAGGTATTTTCAATGATATACTGCATATTACGTTTTATTATAAGGCATTTTCAATGATAGACTGCATATTACGTTATATTATAAGGTATTTTCAATGATATACTGCATATTACGTTATATTATAAAGCATTTTCAATGATAGACTGCATATTACGTTATATTATCACGTATTTTCAATGATTGACTGTATATTACGTAACATTATAAGGTATTTTCAATGATATACTGCATATTACGTTATATTATAAGGCATTTTCAATGATACACTGCATATTACGTTGTATTATAAGGCATTTTCAATGATAGACTGCATATTACGTTATATTATCACGTATTTTCAATGGTAGACTGCAAATATTACATTATATTATAAGGTGTTTTCAATTATACACTGCATATTACGTTATACTATAAGGTATTTTCAATGATAGACTGCATATCACGTTATATTATAAGGTATTTTCAATGATAGACTGCATATCACGTTATATTATAAGGTATTTTCAATGATACACTGCATATTACGTTATATTATAAGGTATTTTCAATGATACACTGCATATTACGTTATATTATAAGGTATTTTCAATGATATACTGCATATTACGTTATATTATAATGCATTTTCAATGATAGACTGCAAATATTACATTATATTATAAGGTATTTTCAACGATACACTGCATATTACGTTATATTATAAGGTATTTTCAATGATATACTGCATATTACGTTATATTATAAGGCATTTTCAATGATAGACTGCATATTACGTTATATTATAAGGTATTTTGAATGATACTCTGCATATTACGTTACATTACAAGACATTTTGAATGATACACTGCTTATTACGTTACATTATAAGGTATTTTCAATGATACACTGCATATTAAGTTATATTATAAGGTATTTTCAATGGTAGACTGCAAATATTACATTATATTATAAGGTATTTTCAATGATACACTGCATATTACGTTATATTATAAGGTATTTTCAATGATATACTGCATATTACGTTATATTATAAGGCATTTTCAATGATAGACTGCAAATATTACATTATATTATAAGGTATTTTCAACGATACACTGCATATTACGTTATATTATAAGGTATTTTGAATGATACTCTGCATATTACGTTACATTACAAGACATTTTGAATGATACACTGCTTATTACGTTACATTATAAGGTATTTTCAATGATACACTGCATATTAAGTTATATTATAAGGTATTTTCAATGGTAGACTGCAAATATTACATTATATTATAAGGTATTTTCAATGATACACTGCATATTACGTTATATTATAAGGTATTTTCAATGGTAGACTGCAAATATTACATTATATTATAAGGTATTTTCAATGATACACTGCATATTACGTTATACTATAAGGTATTTTCAATGATAGGCTGCATATCACGTTATATTATAAGGTATTTTCAATGATACACTGCATATTACGTTATATTATAAGGTATTTTCAATGATACTGCATATTACGTTATATTATAAGGTATTTTCAATGATATACTGCATATTACGTTATATTATAAGGCATTTTCAATGATATACTGCATATTACGTTATATTATAAGGCATTTTCAATGATACACTGCATATTACGTTATATTATAAGGTATTTTCAATGATATACTGCATATTACGTTATATTATAAGGCATTTTCAATGATAGACTGCAAATATTACATTATATTATAAGGTATTTTCAACGATACACTGCATATTACATTATATTATAGGGTATTTTCAATGATCCACTGCATATTACGTTATATTATAAGGTATTTTGAATGATACTCTGCATATTACGTTACATTACAAGACATTTTGAATGATACACTGCTTATTACGTTACATTATAAGGTATTTTCAATGATACACTGCATATTACGTTATATTATAAGGTATTTTCAATGGTAGACTGCAAATATTACATTATATTATAAGGTATTTTCAATGATACACTGCATATTACGTTATATTATAAGGTATTTTCAATGGTAGACTGCAAATATTACATTATATTATAAGGTATTTTCAATGATACACTGCATATTACGTTATACTATAAGGTATTTTCAATGATAGGCTGCATATCACGTTATATTATAAGGTATTTTCCATGATACACTGCATATTACGTTATATTATAAGGTATTTTCAATGATACACTGCATATTACGTTATATTATAAGGTATTTTCAATGATATACTGCATATTACGTTTTATTATAAGGCATTTTCAATGATAGACTGCATATTACGTTATATTATAAGGTATTTTCAATGATATACTGCATATTACGTTATATTATAAAGCATATTCAATGATAGACTGCATATTACGTTATATTATCACGTATTTTCAATGATTGACTGTATATTACGTAACATTATAAGGTATTTTCAATGATATACTGCATATTACGTTATATTATAAGGCATTTTCAATGATACACTGCATATTACGTTGTATTATAAGGCATTTTCAATGATAGACTGCATATTACGTTATATTATCACGTATTTTCAATGGTAGACTGCAAATATTACATTATATTATAAGGTGTTTTCAATTATACACTGCATATTACGTTATACTATAAGGTATTTTCAATGATAGACTGCATATCACGTTATATTACAAGGTATTTTCAATGATAGACTGCATATCACGTTATATTATAAGGTATTTTCAATGATACACTGCATATTACGTTATATTATAAGGTATTTTCAATGATACACTGCATATTACGTTATATTATAAGGTATTTTCAATGATATACTGCATATTACGTTATATTATAAGGCATTTTCAATGATAGACTGCAAATATTACATTATATTATAAGGTATTTTCAACGATACACTGCATATTACGTTATATTATAAGGTATTTTCAATGATATACTGCATATTACGTTATATTATAAGGCATTTTCAATGATAGACTGCATATTACGTTATATTATAAGGTATTTTGAATGATACTCTGCATATTACGTTACATTACAAGACATTTTGAATGATACACTGCTTATTACGTTACATTATAAGGTATTTTCAATGATACACTGCATATTAAGTTATATTATAAGGTATTTTCAATGGTAGACTGCAAATATTACATTATATTATAAGGTATTTTCAATGATACACTGCATATTACGTTATATTATAAGGTATTTTCAATGATATACTGCATATTACGTTATATTATAAGGCATTTTCAATGATAGACTGCAAATATTACATTATATTATAAGGTATTTTCAACGATACACTGCATATTACGTTATATTATAAGGTATTTTCAATGATATACTGGATATTACGTTATATTATTAGGCATTTTCAATGATAGACTGCATATTACGTTATATTATAAGGTATTTTGAATGATACTCTGCATATTACGTTACATTACAAGACATTTTGAATGATACACTGCTTATTACGTTACATTATAAGGTATTTTCAATGATACACTGCATATTAAGTTATATTATAAGGTATTTTCAATGGTAGACTGCAAATATTACATTATATTATAAGGTATTTTCAATGATACACTGCATATTACGTTATATTATAAGGTATTTTCAATGGTAGACTGCAAATATTACATTATATTATAAGGTATTTTCAATGATACACTGCATATTACGTTATACTATAAGGTATTTTCAATGATAGGCTGCATATCACGTTATATTATAAGGTATTTTCAATGATACACTGCATATTACGTTATATTATAAGGTATTTTCAATGATACTGCATATTACGTTATATTATAAGGTATTTTCAATGATATACTGCATATTACGTTATATTATAAGGCATTTTCAATGATATACTGCATATTACGTTATATTATAAGGCATTTTCAATGATACACTGCATATTACGTTGTATTATAAGGCATTTTCAATGATAGACTGCATATTACGTTATATTATCACGTATTTTCAATGGTAGACTGCAAATATTACATTATATTATAAGGTATTTTCAATGATACACTGCATATTACGTTATACTATAAGGTATTTTCAATGATAGACTGCATATCACGTTATATTATAAGGTATTTTCAATGATAGACTGCATATCACGTTATATTATAAGGTATTTTCAATGATACACTGCATATTACGTTATATTATAAGGTATTTTCAATGATACACTGCATATTACGTTATATTATAAGGTATTTTCAATGATATACTGCATATTACGTTATATTATAAGGCATTTTCAATGATAGACTGCAAATATTACATTATATTATAAGGTATTTTCAACGATACACTGCATATTACGTTATATTATAAGGTATTTTCAATGATACACTGCATATTACGTTATATTATAAGGTATTTTCAATGATACACTGCATATTACGTTATATTATAAGGTATTTTCAATGATATACTGCATATTACGTTTTATTATAAGGCATTTTCAATGATAGACTGCATATTACGTTATATTATAAGGTATTTTCAATGATATACTGCATATTACGTTATATTATAAGGCATTTTCAATGATAGACTGCATATTACGTTATATTATCACGTATTTTCAATGATTGACTGTATATTACGTAACATTATAAGGTATTTTCAATGATAGACTGCATATCACGTTATATTATAAGGTATTTTCAATGATACACTGCATATTACGTTATACTATAAGGTATTTTCAATGATAGGCTGCATATCACGTTATATTATAAGGTATTTTCAATGATACACTGCATATTACGTTATACTATAAGGTATTTTCAATGATAGACTGTATATCACGTTATATTATAAGGTATTTTCAATGATACACTGCATATTACGTTATACTATAAGGTATTTTCAATGATATACTGCATATTACGTTATATTATAAGGCATTTTCAATGATAGACTGCAAATATTACATTATATTATAAGGTATTTTCAACGATACACTGCATATTACATTATATTATAGGGTATTTTCAATGATCCACTGCATATTACGTTATATTATAAGGTATTTTGAATGATACTCTGCATATTACGTTACATTACAAGACATTTTGAATTATACACTGCATATTACGTTACATTATAAGGTATTTTCAATGATACACTGCATATTACGTTATATTATAAGGTATTTTCAATGATACACTGCATATTACGTTATATTATAAGGTATTTTCAATGATATACTGCATATTACGTTATATTATAAGGTATTTTCAATGATAGACTGCATATCACGTTATATTATAAGGTATTTTCAATGATAGACTGCATATCACGCTATATTATAAGGTATTTTCAATGATATACTGCATATTACGTTATATTATAAGGCATTTTCAATGATAGACTGCATATTACGTTATATTATCACGTATTTTCAATGATTGACTGTATATTACGTAACATTATAAGGTATTTTCAATGATATACTGCATATTACGTTATATTATAAGGCATTTTCAATGATACACTGCATATTACGTTGTATTATAAGGCATTTTCAATGATAGACTGCATATTACGTTATATTATCACGTATTTTCAATGGTAGACTGCAAATATTACATTATATTATAAGGTATTTTAAATGATACACTGCATATTACGTTATACTATAAGGTATTTTCAATGATAGACTGCATATTACGTTATATTATAAGGCATTTTCAATGATAGACTGCAAATATTACATTATATTATAAGGTATTTTCAACGATACACTGCATATTACGTTATATTATAAGGTATTTTCAATGATATACTGCATATTACGTTATATTATAAGGTATTTTCAATGATATACTGCATATTACGTTATATTATAAGGCTTTTTCAATGATAGACTGCATATTACGTTATATTATAAGGTATTTTCAATGATATACTGCATATTACGTTATATTATAAGGCATTTTCAATGATAGACTGCATATTACGTTATATTATCACGTATTTTCAATGATATACTGCATATTACGTTATATTATAAGGCATTTTCAATGATATACTGCATATTACGTTATATTATAAGGCATTTTCAATGATAGACTGCATATTACGTTATATTATCACGTATTTTCAATGATTGACTGTATATTACGTAACATTATAAGGTATTTTCAATGATATACTGCATATTACGTTATATTATAAGGCATTTTCAATGATACACTGCATATTACGTTGTATTATAAGGCATTTTCAATGATAGACTGCATATTACGTTATATTATCACGTATTTTCAATGGTAGACTGCAAATATTACATTATATTATAAGGTATTTTCAATGATACACTGCATATTACGTTATACTATAAGGTATTTTCAATGATAGACTGCATATCACGTTATATTATAAGGTATTTTCAATGATAGACTGCATATCACGTTATATTATAAGGTATTTTCAATGATACACTGCATATTACGTTATATTATAAGGTATTTTCAATGATACACTGCATATTACGTTATATTATAAGGTATTTTCAATGATATACTGCATATTACGTTATATTATAAGGCATTTTCAATGATAGACTGCAAATATTACATTATATTATAAGGTATTTTCAACGATACACTGCATATTACGTTATATTATAAGGTATTTTCAATGATATACTGCATATTACGTTATATTATAAGGCATTTTCAATGATAGACTGCATATTACGTTATATTATAAGGTATTTTCAATGATATACTGCATATTACGTTATATTATAAGGCATTTTCAATGATAGACTGCATATTACGTTATATTATCACGTATTTTCAATGATTGACTGTATATTACGTAACATTATAAGGTATTTTCAATGATATACTGCATATTACGTTATATTATAAGGCATTTTCAATGATACACTGCATATTACGTTGTATTATAAGGCATTTTCAATGATAGACTGCATATTACGTTATATTATCACGTATTTTCAATGGTAGACTGCAAATATTACATTATATTATAAGGTATTTTCAATGATACACTGCATATTACGTTATACTATAAGGTATTTTCAATGATAGACTGCATATCACGTTATATTATAAGGTATTTTCAATGATAGACTGCATATCACGTTATATTATAAGGTATTTTCAATGATACACTGCATATTACGTTATATTATAAGGCATTTTCAATGATACACTGCATATTACGTTATATTATAAGGTATTTTCAATGATATACTGCATATTACGTTATATTATAAGGCATTTTCAATGATAGACTGCAAATATTACATTATATTATAAGGTATTTTCAACGATACACTGCATATTACATTATATTATAGGGTATTTTCAATGATCCACTGCATATTACGTTATATTATAAGGTATTTTGAATGATACTCTGCATATTACGTTACATTACAAGACATTTTGAATTATACACTGCATATTACGTTACATTATAAGGTATTTTCAATGATACACTGCATATTACGTTATATTATAAGGTATTTTCAATGATACACTGCATATTACGTTATATTATAAGGTATTTTCAATGATATACTGCATATTACGTTATATTATAAGGCATTTTCAATGATACACTGCATATTACGTTGTATTATAAGGCATTTTCAATGATAGACTGCATATTACGTTATATTATCACGTATTTTCAATGGTAGACTGCAAATATTACATTATATTATAAGGTATTTTCAACGATACACTGCATATTACATTATATTATAGGGTATTTTCAATGATCCACTGCATATTACGGTATATTATAAGGTATTTTGAATGATACTCTGCACATTACGTTACATTACAAGACATTTTGAATGATACACTGCTTATTACGTTACATTATAAGGTATTTTCAGTGATACACTGCATATTACGTTATATTATAAGGTATTTTCAATGGTAGACTGCAAATATTACATTATATTATAAGGTATTTTCAATGATACACTGCATATTACGTTATACTATAAGGTATTTTCAATGATATGCTGCATATCACGTTATATTATAAGGTATTTTCAATGATACACTGCATATTACGTTATATTATAAGGTATTTTCAATGATACACTGCATATTACGTTACATTATAAGGTATTTTCAATGATACACTGCATATTACGTTATATTATAAGGTATTTTCAATGGTAGACTGCAAATATTACATTATATTATAAGGTATTTTCAATGATACACTGCATATTACGTTATATTATAAGGTATTTTCAATGGTAGACTGCAAATATTACATTATATTATAAGGTATTTTCAATGATATACTGCATATTACGTTATATTATAAGGCATTTTCAATGATAGACTGCATATTACGTTATATTATAAGGTATTTTGAATGATACTCTGCATATTACGTTACATTACAAGACATTTTGAATGATACACTGCTTATTACGTTACATTATAAGGTATTTTCAATGATACACTGCATATTACGTTATATTATAAGGTATTTTCAATGGTAGACTGCAAATATTACATTATATTATAAGGTATTTTCAATGATACACTGCATATTACGTTATATTATAAGGTATTTTCAATGATAGACTGCATATCACGTTATATTATAAGGTATTTTCAATGATACACTGCATATTACGTTATACTATAAGGTATTTTCAATGATAGACTGCATATCACGTTATATTATAAGGTATTTTCAATGATAGACTGCATATCACGTTATATTATAAGGTATTTTCAATGATATACTGCATATTACGTTATATTATAAGGCATTTTCAATGATAGACTGCAAATATTACATTATATTATAAGGTATTTTCAACGATACACTGCATATTACGTTATATTATAAGGTATTTTCAATGATATACTGCATATTACGTTATATTATAAGGCATTTTCAATGATAGACTGCATATTACGTTATATTATAAGGTATTTTGAATGATACTCTGCATATTACGTTACATTACAAGACATTTTGAATGATACACTGCTTATTACGTTACATTATAAGGTATTTTCAATGATACACTGCATATTACGTTATATTATAAGGTATTTTCAATGGTAGACTGCAAATATTACATTATATTATAAGGTATTTTCAATGATACACTGCATATTACGTTATATTATAAGGTATTTTCAATGGTAGACTGCAAATATTACATTATATTATAAGGTATTTTCAATGATACACTGCATATTACGTTATACTATAAGGTATTTTCAATGATAGGCTGCATATCACGTTATATTATAAGGTATTTTCAATGATACACTGCATATTACGTTATATTATAAGGTATTTTCAATGATACACTGCATATTACGTTATATTATAAGGTATTTTCAATGATATACTGCATATTACGTTATATTATAAGGCATTTTCAATGATAGACTGCATATTACGTTATATTATCACGTATTTTCAATGATTGACTGTATATTACGTAACATTATAAGGTATTTTCAATGATATACTGCATATTACGTTATATTATAAGGCATTTTCAATGATACACTGCATATTACGTTGTATTATAAGGCATTTTCAATGATAGACTGCATATTACGTTATATTATCACGTATTTTCAATGGTAGACTGCAAATATTACATTATATTATAAGGTATTTTCAATGATACACTGCATATTACGTTATACTATAAGGTATTTTCAATGATAGACTGCATATCACGTTATATTGTAAGGTATTTTCAATGATAGACTGCATATCACGTTATATTATAAGGTATTTTCAATGATACACTGCATATTACGTTATATTATAAGGCATTTTCAATGATACACTGCATATTACGTTATATTATAAGGTATTTTCAATGATATACTGCATATTACGTTATATTATAAGGCATTTTCAATGATAGACTGCAAATATTACATTATATTATAAGGTATTTTCAACGATACACTGCATATTACATTATATTATAGGGTATTTTCAATGATCCACTGCATATTACGTTATATTATAAGGTATTTTGAATGATACTCTGCACATTACGTTACGTTACAAGACATTTTGAATGATACACTGCTTATTACGTTACATTATAAGGTATTTTCAGTGATACACTGCATATTACGTTATATTATAAGGTATTTTCAATGGTAGACTGCAAATATTACATTATATTATAAGGTATTTTCAATGATACACTGCATATTACGTTATATTATAAGGTATTTTCAATGATATACTGCATATTACGTTATATTATAAGGCATTTTCAATGATACACTGCATATTACGTTGTATTATAAGGCATTTTCAATGATAGACTGCATATTACGTTATATTATCACGTATTTTCAATGGTAGACTGCAAATATTACATTATATTATAAGGTATTTTCAACGATACACTGCATATTACATTATATTATAGGGTATTTTCAATGATCCACTGCATATTACGTTATATTATAAGGTATTTTGAATGATACTCTGCACATTACGTTACATTACAAGACATTTTGAATGATACACTGCTTATTACGTTACATTATAAGGTATTTTCAGTGATACACTGCATATTACGTTATATTATAAGGTATTTTCAATGGTAGACTGCAAATATTACATTATATTATAAGGTATTTTCAATGATACACTGCATATTACGTTATATTATAAGGTATTTTCAATGATATACTGCATATTACGTTATATTATAAGGCATTTTCAATGATACACTGCATATTACGTTGTATTATAAGGCATTTTCAATGATAGACTGCATATTACGTTATATTATCACGTATTTTCAATGGTAGACTGCAAATATTACATTATATTATAAGGTATTTTCAATGATACACTGCATATTACGTTATACTATAAGGTATTTTCAATGATAGACTGCATATCACGTTATATTATAAGGTATTTTCAATGATATACTGCATATTACGTTTTATTATAAGGCATTTTCAATGATAGACTGCATATTACGTTATATTATAAGGTATTTTCAATGATATACTGCATATTACGTTATATTATAAGGCATTTTCAATGATAGACTGCATATTACGTTATATTATCACGTATTTTCAATGATTGACTGTATATTACGTAACATTATAAGGTATTTTCAATGATATACTGCATATTACGTTATATTATAAGGCATTTTCAATGATACACTGCATATTACGTTGTATTATAAGGCATTTTCAATGATAGACTGCATATTACGTTACATTATAAGGTATTTTCAATGATACACTGCATATTACGTTATATTATAAGGTATTTTCAAAGGTAGACTGCAAATATTACATTATATTATAAGGTATTTTCAATGATACACTGCATATTACGTTATACTATAAGGTATTTTCAATGATAGACTGCATACCACGTTATATTATAAGGTATTTTCAATGATACACTGCATATTACGTTATATTATAAGGTATTTTCAATGATACACTGCATATTACGTTATATTATAAGGTATTTTCAATGATATACTGCATATTACGTTATATTATAAGGCATTCTCAATGATAGACTGCATATTACGTTATATTATAAGGTATTTTCAATGATATACTGCATATTACGTTATATTATAAGGTATTTTCAATGATATACTGCATATTACGTTATATTATAAGGCTTTTTCAATGATAGACTGCATATTACGTTATATTATAAGGTATTTTCAATGATATACTGCATATTACGTTATATTATAAGGCATTTTCAATGATAGACTGCATATTACGTTATATTATCACGTATTTTCAATGATATACTGCATATTACGTTATATTATAAGGCATTTTCAATGATAGACTGCATATTACGTTATATTATCACGTATTTTCAATGATTGACTGCATATTACGTAATATTATAAGGTATTTTCAATGATACACTGCATATTACGTTATATTATAAGGTATTTTCAATGATATACTGCATATTACGTTATATTATAAGGTATTTTCAATGATACACTGCATATTACGTTATATTATAAGGTATTTTCAATGATCCACTGCATATTACGTTATATTATAAGGTATTTTGAATGATACTCTGCATATTACGTTACATTACAAGACATTTTGAATGATACACTGCTTATTACGTTACATTATAAGGTATTTTCAATGATACACTGCATATTACGTTATATTATAAGGTATTTTCAATGGTAGACTGCAAATATTACATTATATTATAAGGTATTTTCAATGATACATTGCATATTACGTTATATTATAAGGTATTTTCAATGGTAGACTGCAAATATTACATTATATTATAAGGTATTTTCAATGATACACTGCATATTACGTTATACTATAAGGTATTTTCAATGATAGGCTGCATATCACGTTATATTATAAGGTATTTTCCATGATACACTGCATATTACGTTATATTATAAGGTATTTTCAATGATACACTGCATATTACGTTATATTATAAGGTATTTTCAATGATATACTGCATATTACGTTTTATTATAAGGCATTTTCAATGATAGACTGCATATTACGTTATATTATAAGGTATTTTCAATGATATACTGCATATTACGTTATATTATAAGGCATTTTCAATGATAGACTGCATATTACGTTATATTATCACGTATTTTCAATGATTGACTGTATATTACGTAATATTATAAGGTATTTTCAATGATATACTGCATATTACGTTATATTATAAGGCATTTTCAATGATAGACTGCATATTACGTTGTATTATCACGTATTTTCAATGATTGACTGTATATTACGTAACATTATAAGGTATTTTCAATGATATACTGCATATTACGTTATATTATAAGGCATTTTCAATGATAGACTGCATATTACATTATATTATAGGGTATTTTCAATGATATACTGCATATTACGTTATATTATAAGGCATTTTCAATGATAGACTGCATATTACGTTATATTATAAGGTATTTTCAAAGATATACTGCATATTACGTTATATTATAAGGCATTTTCAATGATAGACTGCATATTACGTTATATTATAAGGCATTTTCAATGATAGACTGCATATTACGTTATATTATAAGGCATTTTCAATGATAGACTGCATATTACGTTATATTATAAGGTATTTTCAATGATACACTGCATATTACGTTATATTATAAGGTATTTTCAATGATATACTGCATATTACGTTATATTATAAGGCATTTTCAATGATAGACTGCATATTACGTTATATTATAAGGTATTTTCAATGATACACTGCATATTACGTTATATTATAAGGCATTTTCAATGATAGACTGCATATTACGTTATATTATAAGGCATTTTCAATGATAGACTGCATATTACGTTATATTATCACGTATTTTCAATGATTGACTGCATATTACGTAATATTATAAGGTATTTTCAATGATAGACTGCAAATATTACATTATATTATAAGGTATTTTCAATGCTACACTGCATATTACGTAATATTATAAGGCATTTTCAATGATACACTGCATATTACGTTATATTATAAGGTATTTTCAATGATACACTGCATATTACGTTATATTATAAGGCATTTTCAATGATAGACTGCATATTACGTTATATTATAAGGTATTTTCAAAGATATACTGCATATTACGTTATATTATAAGGTATTTTCAATGATATACTGCATATTACGTTGTATTATAAGGCATTTTCAATGATAGACTGCATATTACATTATATTATAGGGTATTTTCAATGATATACTGCATATTACGTTATATTATAAGGCATTTTCAATGATAGACTGCATATTACGTTATATTATAAGGTATTTTCAAAGATATACTGCATATTACGTTATATTATAAGGCATTTTCAATGATAGACTGCATATTACGTTATATTATCACGTATTTTCAATGATATACTGCATATTACGTTATATTATAAGGCATTTTCAATGATAGACTGCATATTACGTTATATTATCACGTATTTTCAATGTTTGACTGCATATTGCGTAATATTATAAGGTATTTTCAATGATAGACTGCAAATATTACATTATATTATAAGGTATTTTCAATGATACACTGCATATTACATTATATTATAGGGTATTTTCAATGATACACTGCTTATTACGTTACATTATAAGGTATTTTCAATGATACACTGCATATTACGTTATATTATAAGGTATTTTCAATGGTAGACTGCAAATATTACATTATATTATAAGGTATTTTCAATGGTAGACTGCAAATATTACATTATATTATAAGGTATTTTCAATGATACACTGCATAATACGTTATACTATAAGGTATTTTCAATGATAGACTGCATATTACGTTATATTAGAAGGTATTTTCAATGATAGACTGCATATTACGTTATATTATCACGTATTTTCAATGATTGACTGCATATTACGTAATATTATAAGGTATTTTCAATGATAGACTGCATATTACGTTATATTAGAAGGTATTTTCAATGATACACTGCATATTACGTTATATTATAAGGTATTTTCAATGATATACTGCATATTACGTTATATTATAAGGCATTTTCAATAATACACTGCATATTACGTTATATTATAAGGTATTTTCAATGATACACTGCATATTACGTTATATTATAAGGCATTTTCAATGATAGACTGCATATTACGTTATATTATAAGGTATTTTCAAAGATATACTGCATATTACGTTATATTATAAGGTATTTTCAAAGATATACTGCATATTACGTTATATTATAAGGTATTTTCAATGATATACTGCATATTACGTTGTATTATAAGGCATTTTCAATGATACACTGCTTATTACGTTACATTATAAGGTATTTTCAATGATACACTGCATATTACGTTATATTATAAGGTATTTTCAATGGTAGACTGCAAATATTACATTATATTATAAGGTATTTTCAATGGTAGACTGCAAATATTACATTATATTATAAGGTATTTTCAATGATACACTGCATAATACGTTATACTATAAGGTATTTTCAATGATAGACTGCATATTACGTTATATTAGAAGGTATTTTCAATGATACACTGCATATTACGTTATATTATAAGGTATTTTCAATGATATACTGCATATTACGTTATATTATAAGGCATTTTCAATAATACACTGCATATTACGTTATATTATAAGGTATTTTCAATGATACACTGCATATTACGTTATATTATAAGGCATTTTCAATGATAGACTGCATATTACGTTATATTATAAGGTATTTTCAAAGATATACTGCATATTACGTTATATTATAAGGTATTTTCAATGATATACTGCATATTACGTTGTATTATAAGGCATTTTCAATGATAGACTGCATATTACATTATATTATAGGGTATTTTCAATGATATACTGCATATTACGTTATATTATAAGGCATTTTCAATGATAGACTGCATATTACGTTATATTATCACGTATTTTCAATGATATACTGCATATTACGTTATATTATAAGGCATTTTCAATGATAGACTGCATATTACGTTATATTATAAGGTATTTTCAAAGATATACTGCATATTACGTTATATTATAAGGTATTTTCAATGATACACTGCATATTACGTTATATTATAAGGCATTTTCAATGATAGACTGCATATTACGTTATATTATAAGGTATTTTCAAAGATATACTGCATATTACGTTATATTATAAGGTATTTTCAATGATATACTGCATATTACGTTGTATTATAAGGCATTTTCAATGATAGACTGCATATTACATTATATTATAGGGTATTTTCAATGATATACTGCATATTACGTTATATTATAAGGCATTTTCAATGATAGACTGCATATTACGTTATATTATCACGTATTTTCAATGTTTGACTGCATATTACGTAATATTTTAAAGATATTTTCAATGATAGACTGCAAATATTACATTATATTATAAGGTATTTTCAATGATACACTGCATATTACATTATATTATAGGGTATTTTCAATGATACACTGCATATTACGTTACATTATAAGGTATTTTCAATGATACACTGCATATTACGTTATATTATAGGGTATTTTCAATTATATACTGCATATTACGTTATATTATAAGGCATTTTCAATGATAGACTGCATATTACGTTATATTATAAGGTATTTTCAAAGATATACTGCATATTACGTTATATTATAAGGCATTTTCAATGATAGACTGCATATTACGTTATATTATCACGTATTTTCAATGATATACTGCATATTACGTTATATTATAAGGCATTTTCAATGATAGACTGCATATTACGTTATATTATCACGTATTTTCAATGTTTGACTGCATATTACGTAATATTATAAGGTATTTTCAATGATAGACTGCAAATATTACATTATATTATAAGGTATTTTCAATGATACACTGCATATTACATTATATTATAGGGTATTTTCAATGATACACTGCTTATTACGTTACATTATAATTTATTTTCAGTGATACACTGCATATTACGTTATATTATAAGGTATTTTCAATGGTCGACTGCAAATATTACATTATATTATAAGGTATTTTCAATGGTAGACTGCAAATATTACATTATATTATAAGGTATTTTCAATGATACACTGCATAATACGTTATACTATAAGGTATTTTCAATGATAGACTGCATATTACGTTATATTATAAGGTATTTTCAATGATACACTGCATATTACGTTATATTATCACGTATTTTCAATGATTGACTGCATATTACGTAATATTATAAGGCATTTTCAATGATAGACTGCATATTACGTTATATTATCACGTATTTTCAATGATTGACTGCATATTACGTAATATTATAAGGCATTTTCAATGATAGACTGCATATTACATTATATTATAGGGTATTTTCAATGATATACTGCATATTACGTTATATTATAAGGCATTTTCAATGATAGACTGCATATTACGTTATATTATAAGGTATTTTCAAAGATATACTGCATATTACGTTATATTATAAGGCATTTTCAATGATAGACTGCATATTACGTTATATTATCACGTATTTTCAAAGATATACTGCATATTACGTTATATTATAAGGCATTTTCAATGATAGACTGCATATTACGTTATATTATCACGTATTTTCAATGATTGACTGCATATTACGTAATATTATACGGTATTTTCAATGATAGACTGCATATTACGTTATATTATAAGGCATTTTCAATGATAGACTGCATATTACGTTATATTATCACGTATTTTCAATGATTGACTGCATATTACGTAATATTATAAGGTATTTTCAATGATAGACTGCATATTACGTTATATTATAAGGTATTTTCAATGATACACTGCATATTACGTTATATTATAAGGTATTTTCAATGATATACTGCATATTACGTTATATTATAAGGAATTTTCAATGATACTCTGCATATTACGTTATATTATAAGGTATTTTCAATGATACATTGCATATTACGTTATATTATAAGGTATTTTCAATGATAGACTGCATATTACGTTATATTAGAAGGTATTTTCAATGATACACTGCATATTACGTTATATTATAGGTATTTTCAAAGATATACTGCATATTACGTTATATTATAAGGTATTTTCAATGGTAGACTGCAAATATTACATTATATTATAAGGTATTTTCAATGATACACTGCATATTACGTTATACTATAAGGTATTTTCAATGATAGGCTGCATAACACGTTATATTATAAGGTATTTTCAATGATACACTGCATATTACGTTATATTATAAGGTATTTTCAATGATACACTGCATATTACGTTATATTATAAGGTATTTTCAATGATATACTGCATATTACGTTATATTATAAGGCATTTTCAATGATAGACTGCATATTACGTTATATTATCACGTATTTTCAATGTTTGACTGCATATTACGTAATATTTTAAAGATATTTTCAATGATAGACTGCAAATATTACATTATATTATAAGGTATTTTCAATGATACACTGCATATTACATTATATTATAGGGTATTTTCAATGATACACTGCTTATTACGTTACATTATAAGGTATTTTCAATGATACACTGCATATTACGTTATATTATAGGGTATTTTCAATTATATACTGCATATTACGTTATATTATAAGGCATTTTCAATGATAGACTGCATATTACGTTATATTATAAGGTATTTTCAAAGATATACTACATATTACGTTATATTATAAGGCATTTTCAATGATAGACTGCATATTACGTTATATTATCACGTATTTTCAATGATATACTGCATATTACGTTATATTATAAGGCATTTTCAATGATAGACTGCATATTACGTTATATTATCACGTATTTTCAATGTTTGACTGCATATTACGTAATATTATAAGGTATTTTCAATGATAGACTGCAAATATTACATTATATTATAAGGTATTTTCAATGATACACTGCATATTACATTATATTATAGGGTATTTTCAATGATACACTGCTTATTACGTTACATTATAAGGTGTTTTCAGTGATACACTGCATATTACGTTATATTATAAGGTATTTTCAATGGTAGACTGCAAATATTACATTATATTATAAGGTATTTTCAATGGTAGACTGCAAATAATACATTATATTATAAGGTATTTTCAATGATACACTGCATAATACGTTATACTATAAGGTATTTTCAATGATAGACTGCATATTACGTTATATTATAAGGTATTTTCAATGATACACTGCATATTACGTTATATTATAAGGTATTTTCAATGATATACTGCATATTACGTTATATTATAAGGCATATTCAATGATAGACTGCATATTACGTTATATTATAAGGCATTTTCAATGATAGACTGCATATTACGTTATATTATCACGTATTTTCAATGATTGACTGCATATTACGTAATATTATAAGGCATTTTCAATGATAGACTGCATATTACATTATATTATAGGGTATTTTCAATGATATACTGCATATTACGTTATATTATAATGCATTTTCAATGATAGACTGCATATTACGTTATATTATAAGGTATTTTCAAAGATATACTGCATATTACGTTATATTATAAGGCATTTTCAATGATAGACTGCATATTACGTTATATTATCACGTATTTTCAATGATATACTGCATACTACGTTATATTATAAGGCATTTTCAATGATAGACTGCATATTCCGTTATATTATCACGTATTTTCAATGATTGACTGCATATTACGTAATATTATAAGGTATTTTCAATGATAGACTGCATATTACGTTATATTATAAGGTATTTTCAATGATACACTGCATATTACGTTATATTATAAGGTATTTTCAATGATATACTGCATATTACGTTATATTATAAGGTATTTTCAATGATACACTGCATATTACGTTATATTATAAGGTATTTTCAATGATACACTGCATATTACGTTATATTATAAGGTATTTACAATGTTATACTGCATATTACGTTATATTATAAGGCATTTTCAATGATAGACTGCATATTACGTTATATTATAGGTATTTTCAAAGATATACTGCATATTACGTTATATTATAAGGCATTTTCAATGATAGACTGCATATTACGTTATATTATCACGTATTTTCAATGATATACTGCATATTACGTTATATTATAAGGCATTTTCAATGATATACTGCATATTACGTTATATTATAAGGTATTTTCAATGATACACTGCATATTACGTTATATTATAAGGTATTTTCAATGATATACTGCATATTACGTTATATTATAAGGTATTTTCAATGATACACTGCATATTACGTTATATTATAAGGTATTTTCAATGATACACTGCATATTACGTTATATTATAAGGTATTTACAATGATATACTGCATATTACGTTATATTATAAGGCATTTTCAATGATAGACTGCATATTACGTTATATTATAGGTATTTTCAAAGATATACTGCATATTACGTTATATTATAAGGCATTTTCAATGATAGACTGCATATCACGTTATATTATAAGGTATTTTCAATGATACACTGCATATTACGTTATATTATAAGGTATTTTCAATGATACACTGCATATTACGTTATATTATAAGGTATTTTCAATGATATACTGCATATTACGTTATATTATAAGGCATTTTCAATGATAGACTGCATATTACGTTATATTATAAGGAATTTTCAATGATATACTGCATATTACGTTATATTATAAGGCATTTTCAATGATAGACTGCATATTACGTTATATTATCACGTATTTTCAATGATTGACTGCATATTACGTTACATTATAAGGTATTTTCAATGATATACTGCATATCACGTTATATTATAAGGTATTTTCAATGATACTCTGCATATTACGTTATATTATAAGGTATTTTGAATGATACTCTGCATATTACGTTACATTACAAGACATTTTCAATGATACACTGCTTATTACGTTACATTATAAGGTATTTTCAATGATACACTGCATATTACGTTATATTATAAGGTATTTTCAAAGGTAGACTGCAAATATTACATTATATTATAAGGTATTTTCAATGATACACTGCATATTACGTTATACTATAAGGTATTTTTAATGATAGACTGCATACCACGTTATATTATAAGGTATTTTCAATGATACACTGCATATTACGTTATATTATAAGGTATTTTCAATGATACACTGCATATTACGTTATATTATAAGGTATTTTCAATGATATACTGCATATTACGTTATATTATAAGGCATTCTCAATGATAGACTGCATATTACGTTATATTATAAGGTATTTTCAATGATATACTGCATATTACGTTATATTATAAGGTATTTTCAATGATATGCTGCATATTACGTTATATTATAAGGCATTTTCAATGATAGACTGCATATTACGTTATGTTATCACGTATTTTCAATGTTTGACTGCATATTACGTAATATTATAAGGTATTTTCAATGATAGACTGCAAATATTACATTATATTATAAGGTATTTTCAATGATACACTGCATATTACATTATATTATAGGGTATTTTCAATGATACACTGCTTATTACGTTACATTATAAGGTATTTTCAATGATACACTGCATATTACGTTATATTATAAGGTATTTTCAATGGTAGACTGCAAATATTACATTATATTATAAGGTATTTTCAATGGTAGACTGCAAATATTACATTATATTATAAGGTATTTTCAATGATACACTGCATAATACGTTATACTATAAGGTATTTTCAACGATAGACTGCATATTACGTTATATTATAAGGTATTTTCAATGATACACTGCATATTACGTTATATTATAAGGTATTTTCAATGATATACTGCATATTACGTTATATTTTAAGGCATTTTCAATGATAGACTGCATATTACGTTATATTATAAGGTATTTTCAATGATAGACTGCATATTACGTTATATTATAAGGCATTTTCAATGATAGACTGCATATTACGTTATATTATCACGTATTTTCAATGATTGACTGCATATTACGTAATATTATAAGGTATTTTCAATGATAGACTGCATATTACGTTATATTATAAGGTATTTTCAATGATACACTGCATATTACGTTATATTATAAGGTATTTTCAATGATATACTGCATATTACGTTATATTATAAGGAATTTTCAATGATACTCTGCATATTACGTTATATTATAAGGTATTTTCAATGATACATTGCATATTACGTTATATTATAAGGTATTTTCAATGATAGACTGCATATTACGTTATATTAGAAGGTATTTTCAATGATACACTGCATATTACGTTATATTATAGGTATTTTCAAAGATATACTGCATATTACGTTATATTATAAGGTATTTTCAATGGTAGACTGCAAATATTACATTATATTATAAGGTATTTTCAATGATACACTGCATATTACGTTATACTATAAGGTATTTTCAATGATAGGCTGCATATCACGTTATATTATAAGGTATTTTCAATGATACACTGCATATTACGTTATATTATAAGGTATTTTCAATGATACACTGCATATTACGTTATATTATAAGGTATTTTCAATGATATACTGCATATTACGTTATATTATAAGGCATTTTCAATGATACACTGCATATTACGTTATACTATAAGGTATTTTCAATGATAGACTGCATACCACGTTATATTATAAGGTATTTTCCATGATACACTGCATATTACGTTATATTATAAGGTATTTTCAATGATACACTGCATATTACGTTATATTATAAGGTATTTTGAATGATACTCTGCATATTACGTTACATTACAAGACATTTTCAATGATACACTGCTTATTACGTTACATTATAAGGTATTTTCAATGATACACTGCATATTACGTTATATTATAAGGTATTTTCAAAGGTAGACTGCAAATATTACATTATATTATAAGGTATTTTCAATGATACACTGCATATTACGTTATACTATAAGGTATTTTCAATGATAGACTGCATATCACGTTATATTATAAGGTATTTTCAATGATACACTGCATATTACGTTATATTATAAGGTATTTTCAATGATAGACTGCATATTACGTTATATTATAAGGTATTTTCAATGATATACTGCATATTACGTTATATTATAAGGCATTCTCAATGATAGACTGCATATTACGTTATATTATAAGGTATTTTCAATGATATACTGCATATTACGTTATATTATAAGGTATTTTCAATGATATGCTGCATATTACGTTATATTATAAGGCATTTTCAATGATAGACTGCATATTACGTTATGTTATCACGTATTTTCAATGTTTGACTGCATATTACGTAATATTATAAGGTATTTTCAATGATAGACTGCAAATATTACATTATATTATAAGGTATTTTCAATGATACACTGCATATTACATTATATTATAGGGTATTTTCAATGATACACTGCTTATTACGTTACATTATAAGGTATTTTCAATGATACACTGCATATTACGTTATATTATAAGGTATTTTCAATGGTAGACTGCAAATATTACATTATATTATAAGGTATTTTCAATGGTAGACTGCAAATATTACATTATATTATAAGGTATTTTCAATGATACACTGCATAATACGTTATACTATAAGGTATTTTCAACGATAGACTGCATATTACGTTATATTATAAGGTATTTTCAATGATACACTGCATATTACGTTATATTATAAGGTATTTTCAATGATATACTGCATATTACGTTATATTATCACGTATTTTCAATGATTGACTGCATATTACGTTACATTATAAGGTATTTTCAATGATATACTGCATATCACGTTATATTATAAGGTATTTTCAATGATACTCTGCATATTACGTTATATTATAAGGTATTTTGAATGATACTCTGCATATTACGTTACATTACAAGACATTTTCAATGATACACTGCTTATTACGTTACATTATAAGGTATTTTCAATGATACACTGCATATTACGTTATATTATAAGGTATTTTCAAAGGTAGACTGCAAATATTACATTATATTATAAGGTATTTTCAATGATACACTGCATATTACGTTATACTATAAGGTATTTTCAATGATAGACTGCATACCACGTTATATTATAAGGTATTTTCAATGATACACTGCATATTACGTTATATTATAAGGTATTTTCAATGATACACTGCATATTACGTTATATTATAAGGTATTTTCAATGATATACTGCATATTACGTTATATTATAAGGCATTCTCAATGATAGACTGCATATTACGTTATATTATAAGGTATTTTCAATGATATACTGCATATTACGTTATATTATAAGGTATTTTCAATGATATGCTGCATATTACGTTATATTATAAGGCATTTTCAATGATAGACTGCATATTACGTTATGTTATCACGTATTTTCAATGTTTGACTGCATATTACGTAATATTATAAGGTATTTTCAATGATAGACTGCAAATATTACATTATATTATAAGGTATTTTCAATGATACACTGCATATTACATTATATTATAGGGTATTTTCAATGATACACTGCTTATTACGTTACATTATAAGGTATTTTCAATGATACACTGCATATTACGTTATATTATAAGGTATTTTCAATGGTAGACTGCAAATATTACATTATATTATAAGGTATTTTCAATGGTAGACTGCAAATATTACATTATATTATAAGGTATTTTCAATGATACACTGCATAATACGTTATACTATAAGGTATTTTCAACGATAGACTGCATATTACGTTATATTATAAGGTATTTTCAATGATACACTGCATATTACGTTATATTATAAGGTATTTTCAATGATAGACTGCATATTACGTTATATTAGAAGGTATTTTCAATGATACACTGCATATTACGTTATATTATAGGTATTTTCAAAGATATACTGCATATTACGTTATATTATAAGGTATTTTCAATGGTAGACTGCAAATATTACATTATATTATAAGGTATTTTCAATGATACACTGCATATTACGTTATACTATAAGGTATTTTCAATGATAGGCTGCATATCACGTTATATTATAAGGTATTTTCAATGATACACTGCATATTACGTTATATTATAAGGTATTTTCAATGATACACTGCATATTACGTTATATTATAAGGTATTTTCAATGATATACTGCATATTACGTTATATTATAAGGCATTTTCAATGATACACTGCATATTACGTTATACTATAAGGTATTTTCAATGATAGACTGCATACCACGTTATATTATAAGGTATTTTCAATGATACACTGCATATTACGTTATATTATAAGGTATTTTCAATGATACACTGCATATTACGTTATATTATAAGGTATTTTGAATGATACTCTGCATATTACGTTACATTACAAGACATTTTCAATGATACACTGCTTATTACGTTACATTATAAGGTATTTTCAATGATACACTGCATATTACGTTATATTATAAGGTATTTTCAAAGGTAGACTGCAAATATTACATTATATTATAAGGTATTTTCAATGATACACTGCATATTACGTTATACTATAAGGTATTTTCAATGATAGACTGCATACCACGTTATATTATAAGGTATTTTCAATGATACACTGCATATTACGTTATATTATAAGGTATTTTCAATGATACACTGCATATTACGTTATATTATAAGGTATTTTCAATGATATACTGCATATTACGTTATATTATAAGGCATTCTCAATGATAGACTGCATATTACGTTATATTATAAGGTATTTTCAATGATATACTGCATATTACGTTATATTATAAGGTATTTTCAATGATATGCTGCATATTACGTTATATTATAAGGCATTTTCAATGATAGACTGCATATTACGTTATGTTATCACGTATTTTCAATGTTTGACTGCATATTACGTAATATTATAAGGTATTTTCAATGATAGACTGCAAATATTACATTATATTATAAGGTATTTTCAATGATACACTGCATATTACATTATATTATAGGGTATTTTCAATGATACACTGCTTATTACGTTACATTATAAGGTATTTTCAATGATACACTGCATATTACGTTATATTATAAGGTATTTTCAATGGTAGACTGCAAATATTACATTATATTATAAGGTATTTTCAATGGTAGACTGCAAATATTACATTATATTATAAGGTATTTTCAATGATACACTGCATAATACGTTATACTATAAGGTATTTTCAATGATAGACTGCATATTACGTTATATTATAAGGTATTTTCAATGATACACTGCATATTACGTTATATTATAAGGTATTTTCAATGATATACTGCATATTACGTTATATTATCACGTATTTTCAATGATTGACTGCATATTACGTTACATTATAAGGTATTTTCAATGATATACTGCATATCACGTTATATTATAAGGTATTTTCAATGATACTCTGCATATTACGTTATATTATAAGGTATTTTGAATGATACTCTGCATATTACGTTACATTACAAGACATTTTCAATGATACACTGCTTATTACGTTACATTATAAGGTATTTTCAATGATACACTGCATATTACGTTATATTATAAGGTATTTTCAAAGGTAGACTGCAAATATTACATTATATTATAAGGTATTTTCAATGATACACTGCATATTACGTTATACTATAAGGTATTTTCAATGATAGACTGCATACCACGTTATATTATAAGGTATTTTCAATGATACACTGCATATTACGTTATATTATAAGGTATTTTCAATGATACACTGCATATTACGTTATATTATAAGGTATTTTCAATGATATACTGCATATTACGTTATATTATAAGGCATTCTCAATGATAGACTGCATATTACGTTATATTATAAGGTATTTTCAATGATATACTGCATATTACGTTATATTATAAGGTATTTTCAATGATATACTGCATATTACGTTATATTTTAAGGCATTTTCAATGATAGACTGCATATTACGTTATGTTATCACGTATTTTCAATGATAGACTGCATATTACGTTATATTATAAGGCATTTTCAATGATAGACTGCAAATATTACATTATATTATAAGGTATTTTCAATGATACACTGCATATTACATTATATTATAGGGTATTTTCAATGATACACTGCTTATTACGTTACATTATAAGGTATTTTCAATGATACACTGCATATTACGTTATATTATAAGGTATTTTCAATGGTAGACTGCAAATATTACATTATATTATAAGGTATTTTCAATGGTAGACTGCAAATATTACATTATATTATAAGGTATTTTCAATGATACACTGCATAATACGTTATACTATAAGGTATTTTCAACGATAGACTGCATATTACGTTATATTATAAGGTATTTTCAATGATACACTGCATATTACGTTATATTATAAGGTATTTTCAATGATAGACTGCATATTACGTTATATTATAAGGCATTTTCAATGATAGACTGCATATTACGTTATATTATCACGTATTTTCAATGATTGACTGCATATTACGTAATATTATAAGGTATTTTCAATGATAGACTGCATATTACGTTATATTATAAGGTATTTTCAATGATACACTGCATATTACGTTATATTATAAGGTATTTTCAATGATATACTGCATATTACGTTATATTATAAGGAATTTTCAATGATACTCTGCATATTACGTTATATTATAAGGTATTTTCAATGATACATTGCATATTACGTTATATTATAAGGTATTTTCAATGATAGACTGCATATTACGTTATATTAGAAGGTATTTTCAATGATACACTGCATATTACGTTATATTATAGGTATTTTCAAAGATATACTGCATATTACGTTATATTATAAGGCATTTTCAATGATAGACTGCAAATATTACATTATATTATAAGGTATTTTCAATGATACACTGCATATTACGTTATACTATAAGGTATTTTCAATGATAGGCTGCATATCACGTTATATTATAAGGTATTTTCAATGATACACTGCATATTACGTTATATTATAAGGTATTTTCAATGATACACTGCATATTACGTTATATTATAAGGTATTTTCAATGATATACTGCATATTACGTTATATTATAAGGCATTTTCAATGATAGACTGCATATTACGTTATATTATCACGTATTTTCAATGTTTGACTGCATATTACGTAATATTTTAAAGATATTTTCAATGATAGACTGCAAATATTACATTATATTATAAGGTATTTTCAATGATACACTGCATATTACATTATATTATAGGGTATTTTCAATGATACACTGCTTATTACGTTACATTATAAGGTATTTTCAATGATACACTGCATATTACGTTATATTATAGGGTATTTTCAATTATATACTGCATATTACGTTATATTATAAGGCATTTTCAATGATAGACTGCATATTACGTTATATTATAAGGTATTTTCAAAGATATACTACATATTACGTTATATTATAAGGCATTTTCAATGATAGACTGCATATTACGTTATATTATCACGTATTTTCAATGATATACTGCATATTACGTTATATTATAAGGCATTTTCAATGATAGACTGCATATTACGTTATATTATAAGGTATTTTCAAAGATATACTGCATATTACGTTATATTATAAGGTATTTTCAATGATACACTGCATATTACGTTATATTATAAGGCATTTTCAATGATAGACTGCATATTACGTTATATTATAAGGTATTTTCAAAGATATACTGCATATTACGTTATATTATAAGGTATTTTCAATGATATACTGCATATTACGTTGTATTATAAGGCATTTTCAATGATAGACTGCATATTACATTATATTATAGGGTATTTTCAATGATATACTGCATATTACGTTATATTATAAGGCATTTTCAATGATAGACTGCATATTACGTTATATTATCACGTATTTTCAATGTTTGACTGCATATTACGTAATATTTTAAAGATATTTTCAATGATAGACTGCAAATATTACATTATATTATAAGGTATTTTCAATGATACACTGCATATTACATTATATTATAGGGTATTTTCAATGATACACTGCTTATTACGTTACATTATAAGGTATTTTCAATGATACACTGCATATTACGTTATATTATAGGGTATTTTCAATTATATACTGCATATTACGTTATATTATAAGGCATTTTCAATGATAGACTGCATATTACGTTATATTATAAGGTATTTTCAAAGATATACTGCATATTACGTTATATTATAAGGCATTTTCAATGATAGACTGCATATTACGTTATATTATCACGTATTTTCAATGATATACTGCATATTACGTTATATTATAAGGCATTTTCAATGATAGACTGCATATTACGTTATATTATCACGTATTTTCAATGTTTGACTGCATATTACGTAATATTATAAGGTATTTTCAATGATAGACTGCAAATATTACATTATATTATAAGGTATTTTCAATGATACACTGCATATTACATTATATTATAGGGTATTTTCAATGATACACTGCTTATTACGTTACATTATAAGGTATTTTCAGTGATACACTGCATATTACGTTATATTATAAGGTATTTTCAATGGTAGACTGCATATTACGTTATATTATAAGGTATTTTCAATGATACACTGCATATTACGTTATATTATAAGGTATTTTCAATGATATACTGCATATTACGTTATATTATAAGGCATTTTCAATGATAGACTGCATATTACGTTATATTATAAGGCATTTTCAATGATAGACTGCATATTACGTTATATTATCACGTATTTTCAATGATTGACTGCATATTACGTAATATTATAAGGCATTTTCAATGATAGACTGCATATTACATTATATTATAGGGTATTTTCAATGATATACTGCATATTACGTTATATTATAAGGCATTTTCAATGATAGACTGCATATTACGTTATATTATAAGGTATTTTCAAAGATATACTGCATATTACGTTATATTATAAGGCATTTTCAATGATAGACTGCATATTACGTTATATTATCACGTATTTTCAATGATATACTGCATATTACGTTATATTATAAGGCATTTTCAATGATAGACTGCATATTACGTTATATTATCACGTATTTTCAATGATTGACTGCATATTACGTAATATTATACGGTATTTTCAATGATAGACTGCATATTACGTTATATTATAAGGCATTTTCAATGATAGACTGCATATTACGTTATATTATCACGTATTTTCAATGATTGACTGCATATTACGTAATATTATAAGGTATTTTCAATGATAGACTGCATATTACGTTATATTATAAGGTATTTTCAATGATACACTGCATATTACGTTATATTATAAGGTATTTTCAATGATATACTGCATATTACGTTATATTATAAGGAATTTTCAATGATACTCTGCATATTACGTTATATTATAAGGTATTTTCAATGATACATTGCATATTACGTTATATTATAAGGTATTTTCAATGATAGACTGCATATTACGTTATATTAGAAGGTATTTTCAATGATACACTGCATATTACGTTATATTATAGGTATTTTCAAAGATATACTGCATATTACGTTATATTATAAGGTATTTTCAATGGTAGACTGCAAATATTACATTATATTATAAGGTATTTTCAATGATACACTGCATATTACGTTATACTATAAGGTATTTTCAATGATAGGCTGCATATCACGTTATATTATAAGGTATTTTCAATGATACACTGCATATTACGTTATATTATAAGGTATTTTCAATGATACACTGCATATTACGTTATATTATAAGGTATTTTCAATGATATACTGCATATTACGTTATATTATAAGGCATTTTCAATGATAGACTGCATATTACGTTATATTATCACGTATTTTCAATGTTTGACTGCATATTACGTAATATTTTAAAGATATTTTCAATGATAGACTGCAAATATTACATTATATTATAAGGTATTTTCAATGATACACTGCATATTACATTATATTATAGGGTATTTTCAATGATACACTGCTTATTACGTTACATTATAAGGTATTTTCAATGATACACTGCATATTACGTTATATTATAGGGTATTTTCAATTATATACTGCATATTACGTTATATTATAAGGCATTTTCAATGATAGACTGCATATTACGTTATATTATAAGGTATTTTCAAAGATATACTACATATTACGTTATATTATAAGGCATTTTCAATGATAGACTGCATATTACGTTATATTATCACGTATTTTCAATGATATACTGCATATTACGTTATATTATAAGGCATTTTCAATGATAGACTGCATATTACGTTATATTATCACGTATTTTCAATGTTTGACTGCATATTACGTAATATTATAAGGTATTTTCAATGATAGACTGCAAATATTACATTATATTATAAGGTATTTTCAATGATACACTGCATATTACATTATATTATAGGGTATTTTCAATGATACACTGCTTATTACGTTACATTATAAGGTGTTTTCAGTGATACACTGCATATTACGTTATATTATAAGGTATTTTCAATGGTAGACTGCAAATATTACATTATATTATAAGGTATTTTCAATGGTAGACTGCAAATATTACATTATATTATAAGGTATTTTCAATGATACACTGCATAATACGTTATACTATAAGGTATTTTCAATGATAGACTGCATATTACGTTATATTATAAGGTATTTTCAATGATACACTGCATATTACGTTATATTATAAGGTATTTTCAATGATATACTGCATATTACGTTATATTATAAGGCATATTCAATGATAGACTGCATATTACGTTATATTATAAGGCATTTTCAATGATAGACTGCATATTACGTTATATTATCACCTATTTTCAATGATTGACTGCATATTACGTAATATTATAAGGCATTTTCAATGATAGACTGCATATTACATTATATTATAGGGTATTTTCAATGATATACTGCATATTACGTTATATTATAAGGCATTTTCAATGATAGACTGCATATTACGTTATATTATAAGGTATTTTCAAAGATATACTGCATATTACGTTATATTATAAGGCATTTTCAATGATAGACTGCATATTACGTTATATTATCACGTATTTTCAATGATATACTGCATACTACGTTATATTATAAGGCATTTTCAATGATAGACTGCATATTACGTTATATTATCACGTATTTTCAATGATTGACTGCATATTACGTAATATTATAAGGTATTTTCAATGATAGACTGCATATTACGTTATATTATAAGGTATTTTCAATGATACACTGCATATTACGTTATATTATAAGGTATTTTCAATGATATACTGCATATTACGTTATATTATAAGGTATTTTCAATGATACACTGCATATTACGTTATATTATAAGGTATTTTCAATGATACACTGCATATTACGTTATATTATAAGGTATTTACAATGTTATACTGCATATTACGTTATATTATAAGGCATTTTCAATGATAGACTGCATATTACGTTATATTATAGGTATTTTCAAAGATATACTGCATATTACGTTATATTATAAGGCATTTTCAATGATAGACTGCATATTACGTTATATTATCACGTATTTTCAATGATATACTGCATATTACGTTATATTATAAGGCATTTTCAATGATAGACTGCATATTACGTTATATTATCACGTATTTTCAATGATTGACTGCATATGACGTAATATTATAAGGTATTTTCAATGATAGACTGCAAATATTACATTATATTATAAGGTATTTTCAATGATATACTGCATATTACGTTATATTATAAGGTATTTTCAAAGATATACTGTATATTACGTTATATTATAAGGCATTTTCAATGATAGACTGCATATCACGTTATATTATAAGGTATTTTCAATGATACACTGCATATTACGTTATATTATAAGGTATTTTCAATGATACACTGCATATTACGTTATATTATAAGGTATTTTCAATGATATACTGCATATTACGTTATATTATAAGGCATTTTCAATGATAGACTGCATATTACGTTATATTATAAGGAATTTTCAATGATATACTGCATATTACGTTATATTATAAGGCATTTTCAATGATAGACTGCATATTACGTTATATTATCACGTATTTTCAATGATTGACTGCATATTACGTTATATTATAGGTATTTTCAAAGATATACTGTATATTACGTTATATTATAAGGCATTTTCAATGATAGACTGCATATCACGTTATATTATAAGGTATTTTCAATGATACACTGCATATTACGTTATATTATAAGGTATTTTCAATGATACACTGCATATTACGTTATATTATAAGGTATTTTCAATGATATACTGCATATTACGTTATATTATAAGGCATTTTCAATGATAGACTGCATATTACGTTATATTATAAGGAATTTTCAATGATATACTGCATATTACGTTATATTATAAGGCATTTTCAATGATAGACTGCATATTACGTTATATTATCACGTATTTTCAATGATTGACTGCATATTACGTTACATTATAAGGTATTTTCAATGATATACTGCATATTACGTTATATTATAAGGTATTTTCAATGATACTCTGCATATTACGTTATATTATAAGGTATTTTGAATGATACTCTGCATATTACGTTACATTACAAGACATTTTCAATGATACACTGCTTATTACGTTACATTATAAGGTATTTTCAATGATACACTGCATATTACGTTATATTATAAGGTATTTTCAAAGGTAGACTGCAAATATTACATTATATTATAAGGTATTTTCAATGATACACTGCATATTACGTTATACTATAAGGTATTTTCAATGATAGACTGCATACCACGTTATATTATAAGGTATTTTCAATGATACACTGCATATTACGTTATATTATAAGGTATTTTCAATGATACACTGCATATTACGTTATATTATAAGGTATTTTCAATGATATACTGCATATTACGTTATATTATAAGGCATTCTCAATGATAGACTGCATATTACGTTATATTATAAGGTATTTTCAATGATATACTGCATATTACGTTATATTATAAGGTATTTTCAATGATATACTGCATATTACGTTATACTATAAGGTATTTTCAATGATAGACTGCATACCACGTTATATTATAAGGTATTTTCAATGATACACTGCATATTACGTTATATTATAAGGTATTTTCAATGATACACTGCATATTACGTTATATTATAAGGTATTTTCAATGATATACTTCATATTACGTTATATTATAAGGCATTTTCAATGATAGACTGCATATTACGTTATATTATCACGTATTTTCAATGATATACTGCATATTACGTTATATTATAAGGCATTTTCAATGATAGACTGCATATTACGTTATATTATCACGTATTTTCAATGATTGACTGCATATTACGTAATATTATAAGGTATTTTCAATGATAGACTGCAAATATTACATTATATTATAAGGTATTTTCAATGATACGCTGCATATTACGTAATATTATAAGGCATTTTCAATGATACACTGCATATTACGTTATATTATAAGGCATTTTCAATGATACACTGCATATTACGCTTATATTATAAGGTATTTTCAATGATACACTCCATATTACGTTACATAATAAGGTGTTTTCAATGATACACTGTATATTACGTAACATTATAAGGTATTTTCAATGATATACTGCATATTACGTTATATTATAAGGCATTTTCAATGATACACTGCATATTACGTTGTATTATAAGGCATTTTCAATGATAGACTGCATATTACGTTATATTATCACGTATTTTCAATGGTAGACTGCAAATATTACATTATATTATAAGGTATTTTCAACGATACACTGCATATTACATTATATTATAGGGTATTTTCAATGATCCACTGCATATTACGTTATATTATAAGGTATTTTGAATGATACTCTGCATATTACGTTACATTACAAGACATTTTGAATGATACACTGCTTATTACGTTACATTATAAGGTATTTTCAATGATACACTGCATATTACGTTATATTATAAGGTATTTTCAATGGTAGACTGCAAATATTACATTATATTATAAGGTATTTTCAATGATACACTGCATATTACGTTGTATTATAAGGCATTTTCAATGATAGACTGCATATTACGTTACATTATAAGGTATTTTCAATGATACACTGCATATTACGTTATATTATAAGGTATTTTCAAAGGTAGACTGCAAATATTACATTATATTATAAGGTATTTTCAATGATACACTGCATATTACGTTATACTATAAGGTATTTTCAATGATAGACTGCATACCACGTTATATTATAAGGTATTTTCAATGATACAGTGCATATTACGTTATATTATAAGGTATTTTCAATGATACACTGCATATTACGTTATATTATAAGGTATTTTCAATGATATACTGCATATTACGTTATATTATAAGGCATTCTCAATGATAGACTGCATATTACGTTATATTATAAGGTATTTTCAATGATATACTGCATATTACGTTATATTATAAGGTATTTTCAATGATATACTGCATATTACGTTATATTATAAGGCTTTTTCAATGATAGACTGCATATTACGTTATATTATAAGGTATTTTCAATGATATACTGCATATTACGTTATATTATAAGGCATTTTCAATGATAGACTGCATATTACGTTATATTATCACGTATTTTCAATGATATACTGCATATTACGTTATATTATAAGGCATTTTCAATGATAGACTGCATATTACGTTATATTATAAGGTATTTTCAATGATTGACTGCATATTACGTAATATTATAAGGTATTTTCAATGATAGACTGCAAATATTACATTATATTATAAGGTATTTTCAATGATACACTGCATATTACGTAATATTATAAGGCATTTTCAATGATACACTGCATATTACGTTATATTATAAGGCATTTTCAATGATACACTGCATATTACGCTTATATTATAAGGTATTTTCAATGATACACTCCATATTACGTTACATAATAAGGTGTTTTCAATGATACACTGTATATTACGTAACATTATAAGGTATTTTCAATGATATACTGCATATTACGTTATATTATAAGGCATTTTCAATGATACACTGCATATTACGATGTACTATAAGGCATTTTCAATGATAGACTGCATATTACGTTATATTATCACGTATTTTCAATGGTAGACTGCAAATATTACATTATATTATAAGGTATTTTCAATGATACACTGCATATTACGTTATACTATAAGGTATTTTCAATGATACACTGCATATTACGTTATATTATAAGGTATTTTCAATGATATACTGCATATTACGTTTTATTATAAGGCATTTTCAATGATAGACTGCATATTACGTTATATTATAAGGTATTTTCAATGATATACTGCATATTACGTTATATTATAAGGCATTTTCAATGATAGACTGCATATTACGTTATATTATCACGTATTTTCAATGATTGACTGTATATTACGTAACATTATAAGGTATTTTCAATGATATACTGCATATTACGTTATATTATAAGGCATTTTCAATGATACACTGCATATTACGTTGTATTATAAGGCATTTTCATTGATAGACTGCATATTACGTTATATTATCACGTATTTTCAATGGTAGACTGCAAATATTACATTATATTATACGGTATTTTCAATGAAACACTGCATATTACGTTATACTATAAGGTATTTTCAATGATAGACTGCATATCACGTTATATTATAAGGTATTTTCAATGATAGACTGCATATCACGTTATATTATAAGGTATTTTCAATGATACACTGCATATTACGTTATATTATAAGGTATTTTCAATGATACACTGCATATTACGTTATATTATAAGGTATCTTCAATGATATACTGCATATTACGTTATATTATAAGGCATTTTCAATGATACACTGCATATTACGATGTACTATAAGGCATTTTCAATGATAGACTGCATATTACGTTATATTATCACGTATTTTCAATGGTAGACTGCAAATATTACATTATATTATAAGGTATTTTCAATGATACACTGCATATTACGTTATACTATAAGGTATTTTCAATGATACACTGCATATTACGTTATATTATAAGGTATTTTCAATGATATACTGCATATTACGTTTTATTATAAGGCATTTTCAATGATAGACTGCATATTACGTTATATTATAAGGTATTTTCAATGATATACTGCATATTACGTTATATTATAAGGCATTTTCAATGATAGACTGCATATTACGTTATATTATCACGTATTTTCAATGATTGACTGTATATTACGTAACATTATAAGGTATTTTCAATGATATACTGCATATTACGTTATATTATAAGGCATTTTCAATGATACACTGCATATTACGTTGTATTATAAGGCATTTTCATTGATAGACTGCATATTACGTTATATTATCACGTATTTTCAATGGTAGACTGCAAATATTACATTATATTATACGGTATTTTCAATGAAACACTGCATATTACGTTATACTATAAGGTATTTTCAATGATAGACTGCATATCACGTTATATTATAAGGTATTTTCAATGATAGACTGCATATCACGTTATATTATAAGGTATTTCGAATGATACTCTGCATATTACGTTACATTACAAGACATTTTGAATGATACACTGCTTATTACGTTACATTATAAGGTATTTTCAATGATACACTGCATATTACGTTATATTATAAGGTATTTTCAATGGTAGACTGCAAATATTACATTATATTATAAGGTATTTTCAATGATACACTGCATATTACGTTATATTATAAGGTATTTTCAATGGTAGACTGCAAATATTACATTATATTATAAGGTATTTTCAATGATACACTGCATATTACGTTATACTATAAGGTATTTTCAATGATAGACCTGCATATCATGTTATATTATAAGGTATTTTCAATGATACACTGCATATTACGTTATATTATAAGGTATTTTCAATGATACACTGCATATTACGTTATATTATAAGGTATTTTCAATGATATACTGCATATTACGTTTTATTATAAGGCATTTTCAATGATAGACTGCATATTACGTTATATTATAAGGTATTTTCAATGATATACTGCATATTACGTTATATTATAAGGCATTTTCAATGATAGACTGCATATTACGTTATATTATCACGTATTTTCAATGATTGACTGTATATTACGTAACATTATAAGGTATTTTCAATGATATACTGCATATTACGTTATATTATAAGGCATTTTCAATGATACACTGCATATTACGTTGTATTATAAGGCATTTTCATTGATAGACTGCATATTACGTTATATTATCACGTATTTTCAATGGTAGACTGCAAATATTACATTATATTATACGGTATTTTCAATGAAACACTGCATATTACGTTATACTATAAGGTATTTTCAATGATAGACTGCATATCACGTTATATTATAAGGTATTTTCAATGATAGACTGCATATCACGTTATATTATAAGGTATTTTCAATGATACACTGCATATTACGTTATATTATAAGGTATTTTCAATGATACACTGCATATTACGTTATATTATAAGGTATCTTCAATGATATACTGCATATTACGTTATATTATAAGGCATTTTCAATGATAGACTGCAAATATTACATTATATTATAAGGTATTTTCAACGATACACTGCATATTACATTATATTATAGGGTATTTTCAATGATCCACTGCATATTACGTTATATTATAAGGTATTTCGAATGATACTCTGCATATTACGTTACATTACAAGACATTTTGAATGATACACTGCTTATTACGTTACATTATAAGGTATTTTCAATGATACACTGCATATTACGTTATATTATAAGGTATTTTCAATGGTAGACTGCAAATATTACATTATATTATAAGGTATTTTCAATGATACACTGCATATTACGTTATATTATAAGGTATTTTCAATGGTAGACTGCAAATATTACATTATATTATAAGGTATTTTCAATGATACACTGCATATTACGTTATACTATAAGGTATTTTCAATGATAGACCTGCATATCATGTTATATTATAAGGTATTTTCAATGATACACTGCATATTACGTTATATTATAAGGTATTTTCAATGATACACTGCATATTACGTTATATTATAAGGTATTTTCAATGATATACTGCATATTACGTTATATTATAAGGCATTTTCAATGATAGACTGCATATTACGTTATATTATAAGGTATTTTCAATGATATACTGCATATTACGTTATATTATAAGGCATTTTCAATGATAGACTGCATATTACGTTATATTATCACGTATTTTCAATGATTGACTGTATATTACGTAACATTATAAGGTATTTTCAATGATATACTGCATATTACGTTATATTATAAGGCATTTTCAATGATACACTGCATATTACGTTGTATTATAAGGCATTTTCAATGATAGACTGCATATTACGTTATATTATCACGTATTTTCAATGGTAGACTGCAAATATTACATTATATTATAAGGTATTTTCAATGATACACTGCATATTACGTTATACTATAAGGTATTTTCAATGATAGACTGCATATCACGTTATATTATAAGGTATTTTCAATGATAGACTGCATATCACGTTATATTATAAGGTATTTTCAATGATACACTGCATATTACGTTATATTATAAGGTATTTTCAATGATACACTGCATATTACGTTATATTATAAGGTATTTTCAATGATATACTGCTTATTACGTTACATTATAAGGTATTTTCAATGATACACTGCATATTACATTATATTATAGGGTATTTTCAATGATCCACTGCATATTACGTTATATTATAAGGTATTTTGAATGATACTCTGCATATTACGTTACATTACAAGACATTTTGAATGATACACTGCTTATTACGTTACATTATAAGGTATTTTCAATGATACACTGCATATTACGTTATATTATAAGGTATTTTCAATGGTAGACTGCAAATATTACATTATATTATAAGGTATTTTCAATGATACACTGCATATTACGTTATATTATAAGGTATTTTCAATGGTAGACTGCAAATATTACATTATATTATAAGGTATTTTCAATGATACACTGCTTATTACGTAATATTATAAGGCATTTTCAATGATACACTGCATATTACGTTATATTATAAGGCATTTTCAATGATAGACTGCAAATATTACATAATATTATAAGGTATTTTCAACGATACACTGCATATTACATTATATTATAGGGTATTTTCAATGATCCACTGCTTATTACGTTACATTATAAGGTATTTTCAATGATACACTGCATATTACGTTATATTATAAGGTATTTTCAATGGTAGACTGCAAATATTACATTATATTATAAGGTATTTTCAATGATACACTGCATATTACGTTATATTATAAGGTATTTTCAATGGTAGACTGCAAATATTACATTATATTATAAGGTATTTTCAATGATACACTGCATATTACGTTATACTATAAGGTATTTTCAATGATAGGCTGCATATCACGTTATATTATAAGGTATTTTCAATGATACACTGCATATTACGTTATATTATAAGGTATTTTCAATGATACACTGCATATTACGTTATATTATAAGGTATTTTCAATGATATACTGCATATTACGTTATATTATAAGGCATTTTCAATGATAGACTGCATATTACGTTATATTATAAGGTATTTTCAATGATATACTGCATATTACGTTATATTATAAGGCATTTTCAATGATAGACTGCATATTACGTTATATTATCACGTATTTTCAATGATTGACTGTATATGACGTTATATTATCACGTATTTTCAATGGTAGACTGCAAATATTACATTATATTATAAGGTATTTTCAATGATACACTGCATATTACGTTATACTATAAGGTATTTTCAATGATAGACTGCATATCACGTTATATTATAAGGTATTTTCAATAATAGACTCCATATCACGTTAGATTATAACGTATTTTCAATGATACACAGCATATTACATTATATTATAAGGTATTTTCAATGATACACTGCATATTACGTTATATTATAAGGTATTTTCAATGATATACTGCATATTACGTTTTATTATAAGGCATTTTCAATGATAGACTGCATATTACGTTATATTATAAGGTATTTTCAATGATATACTGCATATTACGTTATATTATAAGGCATTTTCAATGATAGACTGCATATTACGTTATATTATCACGTATTTTCAATGATTGACTGTATATTACGTAACATTATAAGGTATTTTCAATGATATACTGCATATTACGTTATATTATAAGGCATTTTCAATGATACACTGCATATTACGTTGTATTATAAGGCATTTTCAATGATACACTGCATATTACGTTGTATTATAAGGCATTTTCAATGATAGACTGCATATTACGTTATATTATCACGTATTTTCAATGGTAGACTGCAAATATTACATTATATTATAAGGTATTTTCAATGATACACTGCATATTACGTTATACTATAAGGTATTTTCAATGATAGACTGCATATCACGTTATATTATAAGGTATTTTCAATGATAGACTGCATATCACGTTATATTATAACGTATTTTCAATGATACACTGCATATTACGTTATATTATAAGGTATTTTCAATGATACACTGCATATTACGTTATATTATAAGGTATTTTCAATGATATACTGCATATTACGTTATATTATAAGGCATTTTCAATGATAGACTGCAAATATTACATTATATTATAAGGTATTTTCAACGATACACTGCATATTACATTATATTATAGGGTATTTTCAATGATCCACTGCATATTACGTTATATTATAAGGTATTTTGAATGATACTCTGCATATTACGTTACATTACAAGACATTTTGAATGATACACTGCTTATTACGTTACATTATAAGGTATTTTCAATGATAGACTGCAAATATTACATTATATTATAAGGTATTTTCAATGATACACTGCATATTACGTTACACTATAAGGTATTTTAAATGATAGGCTGCATATCACGTTATATTATAAGGTATTTTCAATGATACACTGCATATTACGTTATATTATAAGGTATTTTCAATGATACACTGCGTATTACGTTATATTATAAGTTATTTTCAATGATATACTGCATATTACGTTATATTATAAGGCATTTTCAATGATAGACTGCATATTACGTTATATTATCACGTATTTTCAATGTTTGACTGCATATTACGTAATATTATAAGGTATTTTCAATGGTAGACTGCAAATATTACATTATATTATAAGGTATTTTCAATGATACACTGCATATTACGTTATACTATAAGGTATTTTCAATGATAGGCTGCATATCACGTTATATTATAAGGTATTTTCAATGGTAGACTGCAAATATTACATTATATTATAAGGTATTTTCAATGGTAGACTGCAAATATTACATTATATTATAAGGTATTTTCAATGATACACTGCATAATACGTTATACTATAAGGTATTTTCAATGATAGACTGCATATTACGTTATATTATAAGGTATTTTCAATGATACACTGCATATTACGTTATATTATAAGGTATTTTCAATGATATACTGCATATTACGTTATATTATAAGGCATTTTCAATGATAGACTGCATATTACGTTATATTATAAGGTATTTTCAATGATACACTGCATATTACGTTATATTATAAGGTATTTTCAATGATATACTGCATATTACGTTATATTATAAGGCATTTTCAATGATAGACTGCATATTACGTTATATTATAAGGCATTTTCAATGATAGACTGCATATTACGTTATATTATAAGGCATTTTCAATGACACACTGCATATTACGTTATATTATAAGGTATTTTCAATGATACACGGCATATTACGTTATATTATAAGGTATTTTCAATGATACACAACGAATTACCAAATATTATAAGGTATTTTCAATGATACACTGCATATCACGTTATATTATAAGGTATTTTCAATGACACACTGCATATTACGTTATATTATAAGGTATTTTCAATGATACTCTGCATATTACGTTATATTATAAGGTATTTTCAATGATACACAACAAATTACCATATATTATAAGGTATTTTCAATGATAGACTGCATATCACTTTATATTATAAGGTATTTTCAATGATACACTGCATATTACGTTATATTATAAGGCATTTTCAATGATACACAGCATGTTACGTTATATTATAAGGTATTTTCAATGATAGACTGCAAATATTACATTATATTATAAGGTATTTTCAATGATACACTGCATATTACGTTATATTATCACGTATTTTCAATGATACACTGCATATTACGTTATATTATCACGTATTTTCAATGATGGACTGCATATTACGTAATATTATAAGGTATTTTCAATGATAGACTGCAAATATTACATTATATTATAAGGTATTTTCAATGATACACTGCAAATATTACATTATACTATATAGTATTTTCAATGATACACTGCATATTACGTCATACTATAAGGTATTTTCAATGATAGACTGCATATCACGTTTTATTATAAGGTATTTTCAATGATACACTGCATATTACGTTATATTATAAGGCATTTTCAATGATACACTGCATATTACGTTATATTATAAGGTATTTTCAATGATAAACTGCATATTACGTTATATTATAAGGCATTTTCAATGATAGACTGCATATTACGTTATATTATCACGTATTTTCAATGATTGACTGCATATTACGTTATATTATCACGTATTTTTAACGATAGACTGCATATTACTATTTATTATAAGGCATTTTCAATGATATACTGCATATCACGTTATATTATAAGGTATTTTCAATGATACTCTGCATATTACGTTATATTATAAGGTATTTTGAATGATACTCTGCATATTACGTTACATTACAAGACATTTTCAATGATACACTGCATATTACGTTACATTATAAGGTATTTTCAATGATACACTGCATATTACGTTATATTATAAGGTAGTTTCAATGATAGACTGCAAATATTACATTATATTATAAGGTATTTTCAATGATAGACTGCAAATATTACATTATATTATAAGGTATTTTCAATGATAAACTGCATATTACGTTACACTATAAGGTATTTTAAATGATAGGCTGCATATCACGTTATATTATAAGGTATTTTCAATGATACACTGCATATTACGTTATATTATAAGGTATTTTCAATGATACACTGCATATTACGTTATATTATAAGTTATTTTCAATGATATACTGCATATTACGTTATATTATAAGGCATTTTCAATGATAGACTGCATATTACGTTATATTATCACGTATTTTCAATGTTTGACTGCATATTACGTAATATTATAAGGTATTTTCAATGATAGACTGCAAATATTACATTATATTATAAGGTATTTTCAATGATACACTGCATATTACATTATATTATAGGGTATTTTCAATGATACACTGCTTATTACGTTACATTATAAGGTATTTTCAATGATACACTGCATATTACGTTATATTATAAGGTATTTTCAATGGTAGACTGCAAATATTACATTATATTATAAGGTATTTTCAATGGTAGACTGCAAATATTACATAATATTATAAGGTATTATCAATGATACACTGCATAATACGTTATACTATAAGGTATTTTCAATGATAGACTGCATATTACGTTATATTAGAAGGTATTTTCAATGATACACTGCATATTACGTTATATTATAAGGTATTTTCAATGATATACTGCATATTACGTTATATTATAAGGCATTTTCAATGATAGACTGCATATTACGTTATATTATAAGGTATTTTCAATGATATACTGCATATTACGTTATATTATAAGGCATTTTCAATGACACACTGCATATTACGTTATATTATAAGGTATTTTCAATGATACACTGCATATTACGTTATATTATAAGGTATTTTCAATGATATACTGCATATTACGTTATATTATAAGGTATTTTCAATGATACACTGCATATTACGTTATATTATAAGGTATTTTCAATGATACACTGCATATTACGTTATATTATAAGGTATTTACAATGATATACTGCATATTACGTTATATTATAAGGCATTTTCAATGATAGACTGCATATTACGTTATATTATAGGTATTTTCAAAGATATACTGCATATTACGTTATATTATAAGGTATTTTCAATGGTAGACTGCAAATATTACATTATATTATAAGGTATTTTCAATGGTAGACTGCAAATATTACATTATATTATAAGGTATTATCAATGATACACTGCATAATACGTTATACTATAAGGTATTTTCAATGATAGACTGCATATTACGTTATATTAGAAGGTATTTTCAATGATACACTGCATATTACGTTATATTATAAGGTATTTTCAATGATATACTGCATATTACGTTATATTATAAGGCATTTTCAATGATAGACTGCATATTACGTTATATTATAAGGTATTTTCAATGATATACTGCATATTACGTTATATTATAAGGCATTTTCAATGACACACTGCATATTACGTTATATTATAAGGTATTTTCAATGATACACTGCATATTACGTTATATTATAAGGTATTTTCAATGATATACTGCATATTACGTTATATTATAAGGTATTTTCAATGATACACTGCATATTACGTTATATTATAAGGTATTTTCAATGATACACTGCATATTACGTTATATTATAAGGTATTTACAATGATATACTGCATATTACGTTATATTATAAGGCATTTTCAATGATAGACTGCATATTACGTTATATTATAGGTATTTTCAAAGATATACTGCATATTACGTTATATTATAAGGTATTTTCAATGGTAGACTGCAAATATTACATTATATTATAAGGTATTTTCAATGATACACTGCATATTACGTTATATTATAAGGTATTTTCAATGATACACTGCATATTACGTTATATTATAAGGTATTTTCAATGATATACTGCATATTACGTTATATTATAAGGCATTTTCAATGATAGACTGCATATTACGTTATATTATCACGTATTTTCAATGTTTGACTGCATATTACGTAATATTATAAGGTATTTTCAATGATAGACTGCAAATATTACATTATATTATAAGGTATTTTCAATGATACACTGCATATTACATTATATTATAGGGTATTTTCAATGATACACTGCTTATTACGTTACATTATAAGGTATTTTCAATGATACACTGCATATTACGTTATATTATAAGGTATTTTCAATGGTAGACTGCAAATATTACATTATATTATAAGGTATTTTCAATGGTAGACTGCAAATATTACATTATATTATAAGGTATTTTCATTGATACACTGCATAATACGTTATACTATAAGGTATTTTCAATGATAGACTGCATATTACGTTATATTATAAGGTATTTTCAATGATACACTGCATATTACGTTATATTATATGGTATTTTCAATGATATACTGCATATTACGTTATATTATAAGGCATTTTCAATGATACACTGCATATTACGTTATATTATAAGGTATTTTCAATGATATACTGCATATTACGTTATATTATAAGGCATTTTCAATGATAGACTGCATATTACGTTATATTATAAGGCATTTTCAATGATAGACTGCATATTACGTTATATTATCACGTATTTTCAATGATTGACTGCATATTACGTAATATTATAAGGTATTTTCAATGATAGACTGCAAATATTACATTATATTATAAGGTATTTTCAATGATACACTGCATATTACGTAATATTATAAGGCATTTTCAATGATACACTGCATATTACGTTATATTATAAGGTATTTTCAATGATACACTGCATATTACGTTATATTATAAGGTATTTTCAATGATATACTGCATATTACGTTGTATTATAAGGCATTTTCAATGATAGACTGCATATTATATTATATTATAGGGTATTTTCAATGATATACTGCATATTACGTTATATTATAAGGCATTTTCAATGATAGACTGCATATTACGTTATATTATCACGTATTTTCAATGATTGACTGCATATTACGTAATATTATAAGGTATTTTCAATGATAGACTGCAAATATTACAGTATATTATAAGGTATTTTCAATGATACACTGCATATTACATTATATTATAGGGTATTAACAATGATACTCTGCTTATTACGTTACATTATAAGGTATTTTCAATGATACACTGCATATTACGTTATATTATAAGGTATTTTCAATGGTAGACTGCAAATATTACATTATATTATAAGGTATTTTCAATGGTAGACTGCAAATATTACATTATATTATAAGGTATTTTCAATGATACACTGCATAATACGTTATACTATAAGGTATTTTCAATGATAGACTGCATATTACGTTATATTAGAAGGTATTTTCAATGATACACTGCATATTACGTTATATTATAAGGTATTTTCAATGATATACTGAATATTACGTTATATTATAAGGCATTTTCAATGATAGACTGCATATTACGTTATATTATAAGGTATTTTCAATGATATACTGCATATTACGTTATATTATAAGGCATTTTCAATGACACACTGCATATTACGTTATATTATAAGGTATTTTCAATGATACACTGCATATTACGTTATATTATAAGGTATTTTCAATGATATACTGCATATTACGTTATATTATAAGGTATTTTCAATGATACACTGCATATTACGTTATATTATAAGGTATTTTCAATGATACACTGCATATTACGTTATATTATAAGGTATTTACAATGATATACTGCATATTACGTTATATTATAAGGCATTTTCAATGATACACTGCATATTACGTTATATTATAAGGTATTTTCAATGATATGCTGCATATTACGTTATATTATAAGGCATTTTCAATGATAGACTGCATATTACGTTATGTTATCACGTATTTTCAATGTTTGACTGCATATTACGTAATATTATAAGGTATTTTCAATGATAGACTGCAAATATTACATTATATTATAAGGTATTTTCAATGATACACTGCATATTACATTATATTATAGGGTATTTTCAATGATACACTGCTTATTACGTTACATTATAAGGTATTTTCAATGATACACTGCATATTACGTTATATTATAAGGTATTTTCAATGGTAGACTGCAAATATTACATTATATTATAAGGTATTTTCAATGGTAGACTGCAAATATTACATTATATTATAAGGTATTTTCAATGATACACTGCATAATACGTTATACTATAAGGTATTTTCAATGATAGACTGCATATTACGTTATATTATAAGGTATTTTCAATGATACACTGCATATTACGTTATATTATAAGGTATTTTCAATGATATACTGCATATTACGTTATATTATAAGGCATTTTCAATGACACACTGCATATTACGTTATATTATAAGGTATTTTCAATGATACACTGCATATTACGTTATATTATAAGGTATTTTCAATGATATACTGCATATTACGTTATATTATAAGGCATTTTCAATGATAGACTGCATATTACGTTATATTATAAGGCATTTTCAATGATAGACTGCATATTACGTTATATTATCACGTATTTTCAATGATTGACTGCATATTACGTAATATTATAAGGTATTTTCAATGATAGACTGCAAATATTACATTATATTATAAGGTATTTTCAATGCTACATGCATATTACGTAATATTATAAGGCATTTTCAATGATACACTGCATATTACGTTATATTATAAGGTATTTTCAATGATACACTGCATATTACGTTATATTATAAGGCATTTTCAATGATAGACTGCATATTACGTTATATTATAAGGTATTTTCAATGATATACTGCATATTACGTTATATTATAAGGCATTTTCAATGACACACTGCATATTACGTTATATTATAAGGTATTTTCAATGATACACTGCATATTACGTTATATTATAAGGTATTTTCAATGATACACTGCATATTACGTTATATTATAAGGTATTTTCAATGATATACTGCAAATATTACATTATATTATAAGGTATTTTCAATGATACACTGCATATTACGTTATACTATAAGGTATTTTCAATGATAGGCTGCATATCACGTTATATTATAAGGTATTTTCAATGATAGACTGCATATTACGTTATATTATCACGTATTTTCAATGATTGACTGCATATTACGTAATATTATAAGGTATTTTCAATGATAGACTGCAAATATTACATTATATTATAAGGTATTTTCAATGATACACTGCATATTACATTATATTATAGGGTATTTTCAATGATACACTGCTTATTACGTTACATTATAAGGTATTTTCAATGATACACTGCATATTACGTTATATTATAAGGTATTTTCAATGGTAGACTGCAAATATTACATTACATTCTAAGGTATTTTCAATGGTAGACTGCAAATATTACATTATATTATAAGGTATTTTCAATGATACACTGCATAATACGTTATACTATAAGGTATTTTCAATGATAGACTGCATATTACGTTATATTATAAGGTATTTTCAATGATACACTGCATATTACGTTATATTATAAGGTATTTTCAATGATATACTGCATATTACGTTATATTATAAGGCATTTTCAATGACACACTGCATATTACGTTATATTATAAGGTATTTTCAATGATACACTGCATATTACGTTATATTATAAGGTATTTTCAATGATATACTGCATATTACGTTATATTATAAGGCATTTTCAATGATAGACTGCATATTACGTTATATTATAAGGTATTTTCAATGATAGACTGCATATTACGTTATATTATCACGTATTTTCAATGATTGACTGCATATTACGTAATATTATAAGGTATTTTCAATGATAGACTGCAAATATTACATTATATTATAAGGTATTTTCAATGCTACACTGCATATTACGTAATATTATAAGGCATTTTCAATGATACACTGCATATTACGTTATATTATAAGGTATTTTCAATGATACACTGCATATTACGTTATATTATAAGGCATTTTCAATGATAGACTGCATATTACGTTATATTATAAGGTATTTTCAATGATATACTGCATATTACGTTATATTATAAGGCATTTTCAATGACACACTGCATATTACGTTATATTATAAGGTATTTTCAATGATACACTGCATATTACGTTATATTATAAGGTATTTTCAATGATATACTGCATATTACGTTATATTATAAGGTATTTTCAATGATACACTGCATATTACGTTATATTATAAGGTATTTTCAATGATATACTGCAAATATTACATTATATTATAAGGTATTTTCAATGATACACTGCATATTACGTTATACTATAAGGTATTTTCAATGATAGGCTGCATATCACGTTATATTATAAGGTATTTTCAATGATACACTGCATATTACGTTATATTATAAGGTATTTTCAATGATACACTGCATATTACGTTATATTATAAGGTATTTTCAATGATATACTGCATATTACGTTATATTATAAGGCATTTTCAATGATAGACTGCATATTACGTTATGTTATCACGTATTTTCAATGTTTGACTGCATATTACGTAATATTATAAGGTATTTTCAATGATAGACTGCAAATATTACATTATATTATAAGGTATTTTCAATGATACACTGCATATTACATTATATTATAGGGTATTTTCAATGATACACTGCTTATTACGTTACATTATAAGGTATTTTCAATGATACACTGCATATTACGTTATATTATAAGGTATTTTCAATGGTAGACTGCAAATATTACATTATATTATAAGGTATTTTCAATGGTAGACTGCAAATATTACATTATATTATAAGGTATTTTCAATGATACACTGCATAATACGTTATACTATAAGGTATTTTCAATGATAGACTGCATATTACGTTATATTATAAGGTATTTTCAATGATACACTGCATATTACGTTATATTATAAGGTATTTTCAATGATATACTGCATATTACGTTATATTATAAGGCATTTTCAATGATAGACTGCATATTACGTTATATTATAAGGTATTTTCAATGATACACTGCATATTACGTTATATTATAAGGTATTTTCAATGATATACTGCATATTACGTTATATTATAAGGCATTTTCAATGATAGACTGCATATTACGTTATATTATAAGGTATTTTCAATGGTAGACTGCAAATATTACATTATATTATAAGGTATTTTCAATGATACACTGCATATTACGTTATACTATAAGGTATTTTCAATGATAGGCTGCATATCACGTTATATTATAAGGTATTTTCAATGATACACTGCATATTACGTTATATTATAAGGTATTTTCAATGATACACTGCATATTACGTTATATTATAAGGTATTTTCAATGATACACTGCATATTACGTTATATTATAAGGTATTTTCAATGATATACTGCATATTACGTTATATTATAAGGTATTTTCAATGATACACTGCATATTACGTTATATTATAAGGTATTTTCAATGATATACTGCATATTACGTTGTATTATAAGGCATTTTCAATGATAGACTGCATATTATATTATATTATAGGGTATTTTCAATGATATACTGCATATTACGTTATATTATAAGGCATTTTCAATGATAGACTGCATATTACGTTATATTATCACGTATTTTCAATGATTGACTGCATATTACGTAATATTATAAGGTATTTTCAATGATAGACTGCAAATATTACAGTATATTATAAGGTATTTTCAATGATACACTGCATATTACATTATATTATAGGGTATTAACAATGATACTCTGCATATTACGTTATATTATAAGGCATTTTCAATGATAGACTGCATATTACGTTATATTATAAGGTATTTTCAATGGTAGACTGCAAATATTACATTATATTATAAGGTATTTTCAATGGTAGACTGCAAATATTACATTATATTATAAGGTATTTTCAATGATACACTGCATAATACGTTATACTATAAGGTATTTTCAATGATAGACTGCATATTACGTTATATTATAAGGTATTTTCAATGATACACTGCATATTACGTTATATTATAAGGTATTTTCAATGATATACTGAATATTACGTTATATTATAAGGCATTTTCAATGATAGACTGCATATTACGTTATATTATAAGGTATTTTCAATGATATACTGCATATTACGTTATATTATAAGGCATTTTCAATGACACACTGCATATTACGTTATATTATAAGGTATTTTCAATGATACACTGCATATTACGTTATATTATAAGGTATTTTCAATGATATACTGCATATTACGTTATATTATAAGGTATTTTCAATGATACACTGCATATTACGTTATATTATAAGGTATTTTCAATGATACACTGCATATTACGTTATATTATAAGGTATTTACAATGATATACTGCATATTACGTTATATTATAAGGCATTTTCAATGATACACTGCATATTACGTTATATTATAAGGTATTTTCAATGATATGCTGCATATTACGTTATATTATAAGGCATTTTCAATGATAGACTGCATATTACGTTATGTTATCACGTATTTTCAATGTTTGACTGCATATTACGTAATATTATAAGGTATTTTCAATGATAGACTGCAAATATTACATTATATTATAAGGTATTTTCAATGATACACTGCATATTACATTATATTATAGGGTATTTTCAATGATACACTGCTTATTACGTTACATTATAAGGTATTTTCAATGATACACTGCATATTACGTTATATTATAAGGTATTTTCAATGGTAGACTGCAAATATTACATTATATTATAAGGTATTTTCAATGGTAGACTGCAAATATTACATTATATTATAAGGTATTTTCAATGATACACTGCATAATACGTTATACTATAAGGTATTTTCAATGATAGACTGCATATTACGTTATATTATAAGGTATTTTCAATGATACACTGCATATTACGTTATATTATAAGGTATTTTCAATGATATACTGCATATTACGTTATATTATAAGGCATTTTCAATGACACACTGCATATTACGTTATATTATAAGGTATTTTCAATGATACACTGCATATTACGTTATATTATAAGGTATTTTCAATGATATACTGCATATTACGTTATATTATAAGGCATTTTCAATGATAGACTGCATATTACGTTATATTATAAGGCATTTTCAATGATAGACTGCATATTACGTTATATTATCACGTATTTTCAATGATTGACTGCATATTACGTAATATTATAAGGTATTTTCAATGATAGACTGCAAATATTACATTATATTATAAGGTATTTTCAATGCTACATGCATATTACGTAATATTATAAGGCATTTTCAATGATACACTGCATATTACGTTATATTATAAGGTATTTTCAATGATACACTGCATATTACGTTATATTATAAGGCATTTTCAATGATAGACTGCATATTACGTTATATTATAAGGTATTTTCAATGATATACTGCATATTACGTTATATTATAAGGCATTTTCAATGACACACTGCATATTACGTTATATTATAAGGTATTTTCAATGATACACTGCATATTACGTTATATTATAAGGTATTTTCAATGATACACTGCATATTACGTTATATTATAAGGTATTTTCAATGATATACTGCAAATATTACATTATATTATAAGGTATTTTCAATGATACACTGCATATTACGTTATACTATAAGGTATTTTCAATGATAGGCTGCATATCACGTTATATTATAAGGTATTTTCAATGATAGACTGCATATTACGTTATATTATCACGTATTTTCAATGTTTGACTGCATATTACGTAATATTATAAGGTATTTTCAATGATAGACTGCAAATATTACATTATATTATAAGGTATTTTCAATGATACACTGCATATTACATTATATTATAGGGTATTTTCAATGATACACTGCTTATTACGTTACATTATAAGGTATTTTCAATGATACACTGCATATTACGTTATATTATAAGGTATTTTCAATGGTAGACTGCAAATATTACATTACATTCTAAGGTATTTTCAATGGTAGACTGCAAATATTACATTATATTATAAGGTATTTTCAATGATACACTGCATAATACGTTATACTATAAGGTATTTTCAATGATAGACTGCATATTACGTTATATTATAAGGTATTTTCAATGATACACTGCATATTACGTTATATTATAAGGTATTTTCAATGATATACTGCATATTACGTTATATTATAAGGCATTTTCAATGACACACTGCATATTACGTTATATTATAAGGTATTTTCAATGATACACTGCATATTACGTTATATTATAAGGTATTTTCAATGATATACTGCATATTACGTTATATTATAAGGCATTTTCAATGATAGACTGCATATTACGTTATATTATAAGGCATTTTCAATGATAGACTGCATATTACGTTATATTATCACGTATTTTCAATGATTGACTGCATATTACGTAATATTATAAGGTATTTTCAATGATAGACTGCAAATATTACATTATATTATAAGGTATTTTCAATGCTACACTGCATATTACGTAATATTATAAGGCATTTTCAATGATACACTGCATATTACGTTATATTATAAGGTATTTTCAATGATACACTGCATATTACGTTATATTATAAGGCATTTTCAATGATACACTGCATATTACGTTATATTATAAGGTATTTTCAATGATATACTGCATATTACGTTATATTATAAGGCATTTTCAATGACACACTGCATATTACGTTATATTATAAGGTATTTTCAATGATACACTGCATATTACGTTATATTATAAGGTATTTTCAATGATATACTGCATATTACGTTATATTATAAGGTATTTACAATGATATACTGCAAATATTACATTATATTATAAGGTATTTTCAATGATACACTGCATATTACGTTATACTATAAGGTATTTTCAATGATAGGCTGCATATCACGTTATATTATAAGGTATTTTCAATGATAGACTGCATATTACGTTATGTTATCACGTATTTTCAATGTTTGACTGCATATTACGTAATATTATAAGGTATTTTCAATGATAGACTGCAAATATTACATTATATTATAAGGTATTTTCAATGATACACTGCATATTACATTATATTATAGGGTATTTTCAATGATACACTGCTTATTACGTTACATTATAAGGTATTTTCAATGATACACTGCATATTACGTTATATTATAAGGTATTTTCAATGGTAGACTGCAAATATTACATTACATTCTAAGGTATTTTCAATGGTAGACTGCAAATATTACATTATATTATAAGGTATTTTCAATGATACACTGCATAATACGTTATACTATAAGGTATTTTCAATGATAGACTGCATATTACGTTATATTATAAGGTATTTTCAATGATACACTGCATATTACGTTATATTATAAGGTATTTTCAATGATATACTGCATATTACGTTATATTATAAGGCATTTTCAATGACACACTGCATATTACGTTATATTATAAGGTATTTTCAATGATACACTGCATATTACGTTATATTATAAGGTATTTTCAATGATATACTGCATATTACGTTATATTATAAGGCATTTTCAATGATAGACTGCATATTACGTTATATTATAAGGTATTTTCAATGATAGACTGCATATTACGTTATATTATCACGTATTTTCAATGATTGACTGCATATTACGTAATATTATAAGGTATTTTCAATGATAGACTGCAAATATTACATTATATTATAAGGTATTTTCAATGCTACACTGCATATTACGTAATATTATAAGGCATTTTCAATGATACACTGCATATTACGTTATATTATAAGGTATTTTCAATGATACACTGCATATTACGTTATATTATAAGGCATTTTCAATGATAGACTGCATATTACGTTATATTATAAGGTATTTTCAATGATATACTGCATATTACGTTATATTATAAGGCATTTTCAATGACACACTGCATATTACGTTATATTATAAGGTATTTTCAATGATACACTGCATATTACGTTATATTATAAGGTATTTTCAATGATATACTGCATATTACGTTATATTATAAGGTATTTTCAATGATACACTGCATATTACGTTATATTATAAGGTATTTTCAATGATATACTGCAAATATTACATTATATTATAAGGTATTTTCAATGATACACTGCATATTACGTTATACTATAAGGTATTTTCAATGATAGGCTGCATATCACGTTATATTATAAGGTATTTTCAATGATACACTGCATATTACGTTATATTATAAGGTATTTTCAATGATACACTGCATATTACGTTATATTATAAGGTATTTTCAATGATATACTGCATATTACGTTATATTATAAGGCATTTTCAATGATAGACTGCATATTACGTTATGTTATCACGTATTTTCAATGTTTGACTGCATATTACGTAATATTATAAGGTATTTTCAATGATAGACTGCAAATATTACATTATATTATAAGGTATTTTCAATGATACACTGCATATTACATTATATTATAGGGTATTTTCAATGATACACTGCTTATTACGTTACATTATAAGGTATTTTCAATGATACACTGCATATTACGTTATATTATAAGGTATTTTCAATGGTAGACTGCAAATATTACATTATATTATAAGGTATTTTCAATGGTAGACTGCAAATATTACATTATATTATAAGGTATTTTCAATGATACACTGCATAATACGTTATACTATAAGGTATTTTCAATGATAGACTGCATATTACGTTATATTATAAGGTATTTTCAATGATACACTGCATATTACGTTATATTATAAGGTATTTTCAATGATATACTGCATATTACGTTATATTATAAGGCATTTTCAATGATAGACTGCATATTACGTTATATTATAAGGTATTTTCAATGATACACTGCATATTACGTTATATTATAAGGTATTTTCAATGATATACTGCATATTACGTTATATTATAAGGCATTTTCAATGATAGACTGCATATTACGTTATATTATAAGGTATTTTCAATGGTAGACTGCAAATATTACATTATATTATAAGGTATTTTCAATGATACACTGCATATTACGTTATACTATAAGGTATTTTCAATGATAGGCTGCATATCACGTTATATTATAAGGTATTTTCAATGATACACTGCATATTACGTTATATTATAAGGTATTTTCAATGATACACTGCATATTACGTTATATTATAAGGTATTTTCAATGATATACTGCATATTACGTTATATTATAAGGCATTTTCAATGATAGACTGCATATTACGTTATATTATCACGTATTTTCAATGTTTGACTGCATATTACGTAATATTTTAAAGATATTTTCAATGATAGACTGCAAATATTACATTATATTATAAGGTATTTTCAATGATACACTGCATATTACATTATATTATAGGGTATTTTCAATGATACACTGCTTATTACGTTACATTATAAGGTATTTTCAATGATACACTGCATATTACGTTATATTATAGGGTATTTTCAATTATATACTGCATATTACGTTATATTATAAGGCATTTTCAATGATAGACTGCATATTACGTTATATTATAAGGTATTTTCAAAGATATACTGCATATTACGTTATATTATAAGGCATTTTCAATGATAGACTGCATATTACGTTATATTATCACGTATTTTCAATGATATACTGCATATTACGTTATATTATAAGGCATTTTCAATGATAGACTGCATATTACGTTATATTATCACGTATTTTCAATGTTTGACTGCATATTACGTAATATTATAAGGTATTTTCAATGATAGACTGCAAATATTACATTATATTATAAGGTATTTTCAATGATACACTGCATATTACATTATATTATAGGGTATTTTCAATGATACACTGCTTATTACGTTACATTATAAGGTATTTTCAGTGATACACTGCATATTACGTTATATTATAAGGTATTTTCAATGATACACTGCATATTACGTTATACTATAAGGTATTTTCAATGATAGGCTGCATATCACGTTATATTATAAGGTATTTTCAATGATACACTGCATATTACGTTATATTATAAGGTATTTTCAATGATACACTGCATATTACGTTATATTATAAGGTATTTTCAATGATATACTGCATATTACGTTATATTATAAGGCATTTTCAATGATAGACTGCATATTACGTTATGTTATCACGTATTTTCAATGTTTGACTGCATATTACGTAATATTATAAGGTATTTTCAATGATAGACTGCAAATATTACATTATATTATAAGGTATTTTCAATGATACACTGCATATTACATTATATTATAGGGTATTTTCAATGATACACTGCTTATTACGTTACATTATAAGGTATTTTCAATGATACACTGCATATTACGTTATATTATAAGGTATTTTCAATGGTAGACTGCAAATATTACATTATATTATAAGGTATTTTCAATGGTAGACTGCAAATATTACATTATATTATAAGGTATTTTCAATGATACACTGCATAATACGTTATACTATAAGGTATTTTCAATGATAGACTGCATATTACGTTATATTATAAGGTATTTTCAATGATACACTGCATATTACGTTATATTATAAGGTATTTTCAATGATATACTGCATATTACGTTATATTATAAGGCATTTTCAATGATAGACTGCATATTACGTTATATTATAAGGTATTTTCAATGATACACTGCATATTACGTTATATTATAAGGTATTTTCAATGATATACTGCATATTACGTTATATTATAAGGCATTTTCAATGATAGACTGCATATTACGTTATATTATAAGGTATTTTCAATGATATACTGCATATTACGTTATATTATAAGGCATTTTCAATGACACACTGCATATTACGTTATATTATAAGGTATTTTCAATGATACACTGCATATTACGTTATATTATAAGGTATTTTCAATGATATACTGCATATTACGTTATATTATAAGGTATTTTCAATGATACACTGCATATTACGTTATATTATAAGGCATTTTCAATGATAGACTGCATATTACGTTATATTATCACGTATTTTCAATGATATACTGCATATTACGTTATATTATAAGGCATTCTCAATGATACACTGCATATTACGTTATATTATAAGGTATTTACAATGATATACTGCATATTACGTTATATTATAAGGCATTTTCAATGATAGACTGCATATTACGTTATATTATAGGTATTTTCAAAGATATACTGCATATTACGTTATATTATAAGGTATTTTCAATGGTAGACTGCAAATATTACATTATATTATAAGGTATTTTCAATGATACACTGCATAATACGTTATACTATAAGGTATTTTCAATGATAGACTGCATATTACGTTATATTATAAGGTATTTTCAATGATACACTGCATATTACGTTATATTATAAGGTATTTTCAATGATATACTGCATATTACGTTATATTATAAGGCATTTTCAATGATAGACTGCATATTACGTTATATTATAAGGTATTTTCAATGATACACTGCATATTACGTTATATTATAAGGTATTTTCAATGATATACTGCATATTACGTTATATTATAAGGCATTTTCAATGATAGACTGCATATTACGTTATATTATAAGGTATTTTCAATGATATACTGCATATTACGTTATATTATAAGGCATTTTCAATGACACACTGCATATTACGTTATATTATAAGGTATTTTCAATGATACACTGCATATTACGTTATATTATAAGGTATTTTCAATGATATACTGCATATTACGTTATATTATAAGGTATTTTCAATGATACACTGCATATTACGTTATATTATAAGGCATTTTCAATGATAGACTGCATATTACGTTATATTATCACGTATTTTCAATGATATACTGCATATTACGTTATATTATAAGGCATTCTCAATGATACACTGCATATTACGTTATATTATAAGGTATTTACAATGATATACTGCATATTACGTTATATTATAAGGCATTTTCAATGATAGACTGCATATTACGTTATATTATAGGTATTTTCAAAGATATACTGCATATTACGTTATATTATAAGGTATTTTCAATGGTAGACTGCAAATATTACATTATATTATAAGGTATTTTCAATGATACACTGCATATTACGTTATACTATAAGGTATTTTCAATGATAGGCTGCATATCACGTTATATTATAAGGTATTTTCAATGATACACTGCATATTACGTTATATTATAAGGTATTTTCAATGATACACTGCATATTACGTTATATTATAAGGTATTTTCAATGATATACTGCATATTACGTTATATTATAAGGCATTTTCAATGATAGACTGCATATTACGTTATATTATCACGTATTTTCAATGTTTGACTGCATATTACGTAATATTTTAAAGATATTTTCAATGATAGACTGCAAATATTACATTATATTATAAGGTATTTTCAATGATACACTGCATATTACATTATATTATAGGGTATTTTCAATGATACACTGCTTATTACGTTACATTATAAGGTATTTTCAATGATACACTGCATATTACGTTATATTATAGGGTATTTTCAATTATATACTGCATATTACGTTATATTATAAGGCATTTTCAATGGTAGACTGCAAATATTACATTATATTATAAGGTATTTTCAATGATACACTGCATATTACGTTATACTATAAGGTATTTTCAATGATAGGCTGCATATCACGTTATATTATAAGGTATTTTCAATGATACACTGCATAATACGTTATATTATAAGGTATTTTCAATGATACACTGCATATTACGTTATATTATCACGTATTTTCAATGATATACTGCATATTACGTTATATTATAAGGCATTCTCAATGATACACTGCATATTACGTTATATTATAAGGTATTTACAATGATATACTGCATATTACGTTATATTATAAGGCATTTTCAATGATAGACTGCATATTACGTTATATTATAGGTATTTTCAAAGATATACTGCATATTACGTTATATTATAAGGTATTTTCAATGGTAGACTGCAAATATTACATTATATTATAAGGTATTTTCAATGATACACTGCATATTACGTTATACTATAAGGTATTTTCAATGATAGGCTGCATATCACGTTATATTATAAGGTATTTTCAATGATACACTGCATATTACGTTATATTATAAGGTATTTTCAATGATACACTGCATATTACGTTATATTATAAGGTATTTTCAATGATATACTGCATATTACGTTATATTATAAGGCATTTTCAATGACAGACTGCATATTACGTTATATTATCACGTATTTTCAATGTTTGACTGCATATTACGTAATATTTTAAAGATATTTTCAATGATAGACTGCAAATATTACATTATATTATAAGGTATTTTCAATGGTAGACTACAAATATTACATTATATTATAAGGTATTTTCAATGATACACTGCATAATACGTTATACTATAAGGTATTTTCAATGATAGACTGCATATTACGTTATATTATGACGTATTTTCAATGATATACTGCATATTACGTTATATTATAAGGCATTTTCAATGATAGACTGCATATTACGTTATATTATCACGTATTTTCAATGATATACTGCATATTACGTTATATTATAAGGCATTTTCAATGATAGACTGCATATTATGTTATATTATAAGGCATTTTCAATGATAGACTGCATATTACGTTATATTATCACGTATTTTCAATGATTGACTGCATATGACGTAATATTATAAGGTATTTTCAATGATAGACTGCAAATAATACATTATATTATAAGGTATTTTCAATGATACACTGCATATTACGTTATATTATAAGGTATTTTCAATGATACACTGCATATTACGTTATATTATAAGGTATTTTCAATGATATACTGCATATTACGTTATATTATAAGGTATTTTCAATGATACACTGCATATTACGTTATATTATAAGGTATTTTCAATGATACACTGCATATTACGTTATATTATAAGATATTTACAATGATATACTGCATATTACGTTATATTATAAGGCATTTTCAATGATAGACTGCATATCACGTTATATTATAAGGTATTTTCAATGATACACTGCATATTACGTTATATTATAAGGTATTTTCAATGATACACTGCATATTACGTTATATTATAAGGTATTTTCAATGATATACTGCATATTACGTTATATTATAAGGCATTTTCAATGATAGACTGCATATTACGTTATATTATAAGGAATTTTCAATGATATACTGCATATTACGTTATATTATAAGGCATTTTCAATGATAGACTGCATATTACGTTATATTATCACGTATTTTCAATGATTGACTGCATATTACGTTACATTATAAGGTATTTTCAATGATATACTGCATATCACGTTATATTATAAGGTATTTTCAATGATACTCTGCATATTACGTTATATTATAAGGTATTTTGAATGATACTCTGCATATTACGTTACATTACAAGACATTTTCAATGATACACTGCTTATTACGTTACATTATAAGGTATTTTCAATGATACACTGCATATTACGTTATATTATAAGGTATTTTCAAAGGTAGACTGCAAATATTACATTATATTATAAGGTATTTTCAATGATACACTGCATATTACGTTATACTATAAGGTATTTTCAATGATAGACTGCATACCACGTTATATTATAAGGTATTTTCAATGATACACTGCATATTACGTTATATTATAAGGCATTTTCAATGATAGACTGCATATTACGTTATATTATAAGGTATTTTCAATGATATACTGCATATTACGTTATATTATAAGGTATTTTCAATGATATACTGCATATTACGTTATATTATAAGGCTTTTTCAATGATATACTGCATATTACGTTATATTATAAGGCATTTTCAATGATAGACTGCATATTACGTTATATTATAAGGCATTTTCAATGATAGACTGCATATTACGTTATATTATCACGTATTTTCAATGATTGACTGCATATTACGTAATATTATAAGGTATTTTCAATGATAGACTGCAAATATTACATTATATTATAAGGTATTTTCAATGATACGCTGCATATTACGTAATATTATAAGGCATTTTCAATGATACACTGCATATTACGTTATATTATAAGGCATTTTCAATGATACACTGCATATTACGCTTATATTATAAGGTATTTTCAATGATACACTCCATATTACGTTACATAATAAGGTGTTTTCAATGATACACTGTATATTACGTAACATTATAAGGTATTTTCAATGATATACTGCATATTACGTTATATTATAAGGCATTTTCAATGATACACTGCATATTACGTTGTATTATAAGGCATTTTCAATGATAGACTGCATATTACGTTATATTATCACGTATTTTCAATGGTAGACTGCAAATATTACATTATATTATAAGGTATTTTCAATGATACACTGCATATTACGTTATACTATAAGGTATTTTCAATGATAGACTGCATATCACGTTATATTATAAGGTATTTTCAATGATAGACTGCATATCACGTTATATTATAAGGTATTTTCAATGATACACTGCATATTACGTTATATTATAAGGTATTTTCAATGATACACTGCATATTACGTTATATTATAAGGTATTTTCAATGATATACTGCATATTACGTTATATTATAAGGCATTTTCAACGATAGACTGCAAATATTACATTATATTATAAGGTATTTTCAACGATACACTGCATATTACATTATATTATAGGGTATTTTCAATGATCCACTGCATATTACGTTATATTATAAGGTATTTTGAATGATACTCTGCATATTACGTTACATTACAAGACATTTTGAATGATACACTGCTTATTACGTTACATTATAAGGTATTTTCAATGATACACTGCATATTACGTTATATTATAAGGTATTTTCAATGGTAGACTGCAAATATTACATTATATTATAAGGTATTTTCAATGATACACTGCATATTACGTTATATTATAAGGTATTTTCAATGATATACTGCATATTACGTTTTATTATAAGGCATTTTCAATGATAGACTGCATATTACGTTATATTATAAGGTATTTTCAATGATATACTGCATATTACGTTATATTATAAGGCATTTTCAATGATAGACTGCATATTACGTTATATTATCACGTATTTTCAATGATTGACTGTATATTACGTAACATTATAAGGTATTTTCAATGATATACTGCATATTACGTTATATTATAAGGCATTTTCAATGATACACTGCATATTACGTTGTATTATAAGGCATTTTCAATGATAGACTGCATATTACGTTACATTATATGGTATTTTCAATGATACACTGCATATTACGTTATATTATAAGGTATTTTCAAAGGTAGACTGCAAATATTACATTATATTATAAGGTATTTTCAATGATACACTGCATATTACGTTATACTATAAGGTATTTTCAATGATAGACTGCATACCACGTTATATTATAAGGTATTTTCAATGATACACTGCATATTACGTTATATTATAAGGTATTTTCAATGATACACTGCATATTACGTTATGTTATAAGGTATTTTCAATGATATACTGCATATTACGTTATATTATAAGGCATTCTCAATGATAGACTGCATATTACGTTATATTATAAGGTATTTTCAATGATATACTGCATATTACGTTATATTATAAGGTATTTTCAATGATATACTGCATATTACGTTATATTATAAGGCTTTTTCAATGATAGACTGCATATTACGTTATATTATAAGGTATTTTCAATGATATACTGCATATTACGTTATATTATAAGGCATTTTCAATGATAGACTGCATATTACGTTATATTATCACGTATTTTCAATGATATACTGCATATTACGTTATATTATAAGGCATTTTCAATGATAGACTGCATATTACGTTATATTATCACGTATTTTCAATGATACACTGCATATTACGTTATATTATAAGGTATTTTCAATGATATACTGCATATTACGTTATATTATAAGGTATTTTCAATGATACACTGCATATTACGTTATATTATAAGGTATTTTCAATGATATACTGCATATTACGTTATATTATAAGGTATTTTCAATGATACACTGCATATTACGTTATATTATCACGTATTTTCAATGATTGACTGCATATTACGTAATATTATAAGGTATTTTCAATGATAGACTGCAAATATTACATTATATTATAAGGTATTTTCAATGCTACACTGCATATTACGTAATATTATAAGGCATTTTCAATGATAGACTGCATATTACATTATATTATAGGGTATTTTCAATGATATACTGCATATTACGTTACATTATAAGGCATTTTCAATGATAGACTGCATATTACGTTACATTATAAGGTATTTTCAATGATACACTGCATATTACGTTATATTATAAGGTATTTTCAAAGGTAGACTGCAAATATTACATTATATTATAAGGTATTTTCAATGATACACTGCATATTACGTTATACTATAAGGTATTTTCAATGATAGACTGCATACCACGTTATATTATAAGGTATTTTCAATGATACACTGCATATTACGTTATATTATAAGGTATTTTCAATGATACACTGCATATTACGTTATATTATAAGGTGTTTTCAATGATATACTGCATATTACGTTATATTATAAGGCATTCTCAATGATAGACTGCATATTACGTTATATTATAAGGTATTTTCAATGATATACTGCATATTACGTTATATTATAAGGTATTTTCAATGATATACTGCATATTACGTTATATTATCACGTATTTTCAATGATATACTGCATATTACGTTATATTATAAGGCATTTTCAATGATAGACTGCATATTACGTTATATTATCACGTATTTTCAATGATTGACTGCATATTACGTAATATTATAAGGTATTTTCAATGATACACTGCATATTACGTTATATTATAAGGTATTTTCAATGATATACTGCATATTACGTTATATTATAAGGTATTTTCAATGATACACTGCATATTACGTTATATTATAAGGTATTTTCAATGATATACTGCATATTACGTTATATTATAAGGTATTTTCAATGATACACTGCATATTACGTTATATTATAAGGTATTTTCAATGATACACTGCATATTACGTTATATTATAAGGTATTTACAATGATATACTGCATATTACGTTATATTATAAGGCATTTTCAATGATATACTGCATATTACGTTATATTATAAGGCATTTTCAATGGTAGACTGCATATTACGTTATTTTATCACGTATTTTCAATGTTTGACTGCATATTACGTAATATTATAAGGTATTTTCAATGATAGACTGCAAATATTACATTATATTATAAGGTATTTTCAATGATACACTGCATATTACATTATATTATAGGGTATTTTCAATGATACACTGCTTATTACGTTACATTATAAGGTATTTTCAATGATACACTGCATATTACGTTATATTATAAGGTAATTTCAATGGTAGACTGCAAATATTACATTATATTATAAGGTATTTTCAATGGTAGACTGCAAATATTACATTATATTATAAAGTATTTTCAATGATACACTGCATAATACGTTATACTATAAGGTATTTTCAATGATAGACTGCATATTACGTTATATTATAAGGTATTTTCAATGATACACTGCATATTACGTTATATTATAAGGTATTTTCAATGATACACTGCATAATACGTTATACTATAAGGTATTTTCAATGATAGACTGCATATTACGTTATATTATAAGGTATTTTCAATGATACACTGCATATTACGTTATATTATAAGGTATTTTCAATGATATACTGCATATTACGTTATATTATAAGGCATTTTCAATGATAGACTGCATATTACGTTATATTATAAGGTATTTTCAATGATACACTGCATATTACGTTATATTATAAGGTATTTTCAATGATATACTGCATATTACGTTATATTATAAGGCATTTTCAATGATAGACTGCATATTACGTTATATTATAAGGCATTTTCAATGATAGACTGCATATTACGTTATATTATCACGTATTTTCAATGATTGACTGCATATTACGTAATATTATAAGGTATTTTCAATGATAGACTGCAAATATTACATTATATTATAAGGTATTTTCAATGCTACACTGCATATTACGTAATATTATAAGGCATTTTCAATGATAGACTGCATATTACATTATATTATAGGGTATTTTCAATGATATACTGCATATTACGTTACATTATAAGGCATTTTCAATGATAGACTGCATATTACGTTATATTATAAGGTATTTTCAAAGATATACTGCATATTACGTTATATTATAAGGCATTTTCAATGATAGACTGCATATTACGTTATATTATCACGTATTTTCAATGATATACTGCATATTACGTTATATTATAAGGCATTTTCAATGATAGACTGCATATTACGTTATATTATTACGTATTTTCAATGTTTGACTGCATATTACGTAATATTATAAGGTATTTTCAATGATAGACTGCAAATATTACATTATATTATAAGGTATTTTCAGTGATACACTGCATATTACATTATATTATAGGGTATTTTCAATGATACACTGCTTATTACGTTACATTATAAGGTATTTTCAATGATACACTGCATATTACGTTATATTATAAGGTATTTTCAATGGTAGACTGCAAATATTACATTATATTATAAGGTATTTTCAATGATAGACTGCAAATATTACATTATATTATAAGGTATTTTCAATGCTACACTGCATATTACGTAATATTATAAGGCATTTTCAATGATAGACTGCATATTACATTATATTATAGGGTATTTTCAATGATATACTGCATATTACGTTACATTATAAGGCATTTTCAATGATAGACTGCATATTACGTTATATTATAAGGTATTTTCAAAGATATACTGCATATTACGTTATATTATCACGTATTTTCAATGATTGACTGCATATTACGTAATATTATAAGGTATTTTCAATGATAGACTGCAAATATTACATTATATTATAAGGTATTTTCAATGCTACACTGCATATTACGTAATATTATAAGGCATTTTCAATGATAGACTGCATATTACATTATATTATAGGGTATTTTCAATGATATACTGCATATTACGTTACATTATAAGGCATTTTCAATGATAGACTGCATATTACGTTATATTATAAGGTATTTTCAAAGATATACTGCATATTACGTTATATTATAAGGCATTTTCAATGATAGACTGCATATTACGTTATATTATCACGTATTTTCAATGATATACTGCATATTACGTTATATTATAAGGCATTTTCAATGATAGACTGCATATTACGTTATATTATTACGTATTTTCAATGTTTGACTGCATATTACGTAATATTATAAGGTATTTTCAATGATAGACTGCAAATATTACATTATATTATAAGGTATTTTCAATGATACACTGCATATTACATTATATTATAGGGTATTTTCAATGATACACTGCTTATTACGTTACATTATAAGGTATTTTCAATGATACACTGCATATTACGTTATATTATAAGGTATTTTCAATGGTAGACTGCAAATATTACATTATATTATAAGGTATTTTCAATGGTAGACTGCAAATATTACATTATATTATAAGGTATTTTCAATGATACACTGCATAATACGTTATACTATAAGGTATTTTCAATGATAGACTGCATATTACGTTATATTAGAAGGTATTTTCAATGATACACTGCATATTACGTTATATTATAAGGTATTTTCAATGATAGACTGCATATTACATTATATTATAGGGTATTTTCAATGATATACTGCATATTACGTTATATTATAAGGCATTTTCAATGATAGACTGCATATTACGTTATATTATCACGTATTTTCAATGTTTGACTGCATATTACGTAATATTTTAAAGATATTTTCAATGATAGACTGCAAATATTACATTATATTATAAGGTATTTTCAATGATACACTGCATATTACATTATATTATAGGGTATTTTCAATGATACACTGCTTATTACGTTACATTATAAGGTATTTTCAATGATACACTGCATATTACGTTATATTATAGGGTATTTTCAATTATATACTGCATATTACGTTATATTATAAGGCATTTTCAATGATAGACTGCATATTACGTTATATTATAAGGTATTTTCAAAGATATACTGCATATTACGTTATATTATAAGGCATTTTCAATGATAGACTGCATATTACGTTATATTATCACGTATTTTCAATGATATACTGCATATTACGTTATATTATAAGGCATTTTCAATGATAGACTGCATATTACGTTATATTATCACGTATTTTCAATGTTTGACTGCATATTACGTAATATTATAAGGTATTTTCAATGATAGACTGCAAATATTACATTATATTATAAGGTATTTTCAATGATACACTGCATATTACATTATATTATAGGGTATTTTCAATGATACACTGCTTATTACGTTACATTATAAGGTATTTTCAGTGATACACTGCATATTACGTTATATTATAAGGTATTTTCAATGGTAGACTGCAAATATTACATTATATTATAAGGTATTTTCAATGGTAGACTGCAAATATTACATTATATTATAAGGTATTTTCAATGATACACTGCATAATACGTTATACTATAGGTATTTTCAATGATATACTGCATATTACGTTATATTATAAGGCATTTTCAATGATAGACTGCATATTACGTTATATTATAAGGCATTTTCAATGATAGACTGCATATTACGTTATATTATCACGTATTTTCGAATGATTGACTGCATATTACGTAATATTATAAGGCATTTTCAATGATAGACTGCATATTACATTATATTATAGGGTATTTTCAATGATATACTGCATATTACGTTATATTATAAGGTATTTTCAATGATATACTGCATATTACGTTATATTATAAGGCATTTTCAATGATAGACTGCATATTACGTTATATTATAAGGCATTTTCAATGATAGACTGCATATTACGTTATATTAACACGTATTTTCGAATGATTGACTGCATATTACGTAATATTATAAGGCATTTTCAATGATAGACTGCAATATTACATTATATTATAGGGTATTTTCAATGATATACTGCATATTACGTTATATTATAAGGCATTTTCAATGATAGACTGCATATTACGTTATATTATAAGGTATTTTCAAAGATATACTGCATATTACGTTATATTATAAGGCATTTTCAATGATAGACTGCATATTACGTTATATTATCACGTATTTTCAATGATATACTGCATACTACGTTATATTATAAGGCATTTTCAATGATAGACTGCATATTACGTTATATTATCACGTATTTTCAATGATTGACTGCATATTACGTAATATTATAAGGTATTTTCAATGATAGACTGCATATTACGTTATATTACATGGTATTTTCAATGATACACTGCATATTACGTTATATTATAAGGTATTTTCAATGATATACTGCATATTACGATATGTTATAGGTATTTTCAATGATACACTGTATATTACGTTATATTATAAGGTATTTTCAATGATACACTGCATATTACGTTATATTATAAGGTATTTTCAATGATACACTGCATATTACGTTATATTATAAGGTATTTTCAATGATATACTGCATATTACGTTATATTATAAGGCATTTTCAATGATAGACTGCATATTACGTTATATTATAAGGCATTTTCAATGATAGACTGCATATTACGTTATATTATCACGTATTTCAATGATTGACTGCATATTACGTAATATTATAAGGCATTTTCAATGATAGACTGCATATTACATTATATTATAGGGTATTTTCAATGATATACTGCATATTACGTTATATTATAAGGCATTTTCAATGATAGACTGCATATTACGTTATATTATAAGGTATTTTCAAAGATATACTGCATATTACGTGTATATTATAAGGCATTTTCAATGATAGACTGCATATTACGTTATATTATCACGTATTTTCAATGATATACTGCATATTACGTTATATTATAAGGCATTTTCAATGATAGACTGCATATTACGTTATATTATCACGTATTTTTCAATGATTGACTGCATATTACGTAATATTATAAGGTATTTTCAATGATAGACTGCATATTACGTTATATTATAAGGTATTTTCAATGATACACTGCATATTACGTTATATTATAAGGTATTTCAATGATATACTGCATATTACGTTATATTATAAGGTATTTTCAATGATACACTGCATATTACGTTATATTATAAGGTATTTTCAATGATACACTGCATATTACGTTATATTATAAGGTATTACAATGTTATACTGCATATTACGTTATATTATAAGGCATTTTCAATGATAGACTGCATATTACGTTATATTATAGGTATTTTCAAAGATATACTGCATATTACGTTACATTATAAGGCATTTTCAATGATAGACTGCATATTACGTTATATTATCACGTATTTTCAATGATATACTGCATATTACGTTATATTATAAGGCATTTTCAATGATAGACTGCATATTACGTTATATTATCACGTATTTTCAATGATTGACTGCATATGACGTAATATTATAAGGTATTTTCAATGATAGACTGCAAATATTACATTATATTATAAGGTATTTTCAATGATACACTGCATATTACGTTATATTATCAGGTATTTTCAATGATACACTGCATATTACGTTATATTATAAGGTATTTCAGTGATACACTGCATATTACGTTATATTATAAGGTATTTTCAATGGTAGACTGCAAATATTACATTATATTATAAGGTATTTTCAATGGTAGACTGCAAATATTACATTATATTATAAGGTATTTTCAATGATACACTGCATAATACGTTATACTATAAGGTATTTTCAATGATATACTGGATATTACGTTATATTATAAGGTATTTTCAATGATACACTGCATATTACGTTATATTATAAGGTATTTTCAATGATACACTGCATATTACGTTATATTATAAGGTATTTACATGATATACTGCATATTACGTTATATTATAAGGCATTTTCAATGATAGACTGCATATTACGTTATATTATAGGTATTTTCAAAGATATACTGCATATTACGTTATATTATAAGGTATTTTCAATGGTAGACTGCAAATATTACATTATATTATAAGGTATTTTCAATGATACACTGCATATTACGTTATACTATAAGGTATTTCAATGATAGGCTGCATATCACGTTATATTATAAGGTATTTTCAATGATACACTGCATATTACGTTATATTATAAGGTATTTGCAATGATACACTGCATATTACGTTATATTATAAGGTATTTTCAATGATTTACTGCATATTACGTTATCATTATAAGGCATTTTCAATGATAGACTGCATATTACGTTATATTATCACGTATTTTCAATGTTTGACTGCATATTACGTAATATTTTAAAGATATTTTCAATGATAGACTGCAAATATTACATTATATTATAAGGTATTTTCAATGATACACTGCATATTACATTATATTATAGGGTATTTTCAATGATACACTGCTTATTACGTTACATTATAAGGTATTTCAATGATACACTGCATATTACGTTATATATAGGGTATTTCAATTATATACTGCATATTACGTTATATTATAAGGCATTTTCAATGATAGACTGCATATTACGTTATATTATAAGGTATTTTCAAAGATATACTACATATTACGTTATATTATAAGGCATTTTCAATGATAGACTGCATATTACGTTATATTATCACGTATTTTCAATGATATACTGCATATTACGTTATATTATAAGGCATTTTCAATGATAGACTGCATATTACGTTATATGATCACGTATTTTCAATGTTTGACTGCATATTACGTAATATTATAAGGTATTTTCAATGATAGACTGCAAATATTACATTATATTATAAGGTATTTTCAATGATACACTGCATATTACATTATATTATAGGGTATTTTCAATGATACACTGCTTATTACGTTACATTATAAGGTATTTTCAGTGATACACTGCATATTACGTTATATTATAAGGTATTTTCAATGGTAGACTGCAAATATTACATTATATTATAAGGTATTTTCAATGATATACTGCATATTACGTTATATTATAAGGCATTTTCAATGATAGACTGCATATTACGTTATATTATCACGTATTTTCAATGTTTGACTGCATATTACGTAATATTTTAAAGATATTTTCAATGATAGACTGCAAATATTACATTATATTATAAGGTATTTTCAATGATACACTGCATATTACATTATATTATAGGGTATTTTCAATGATACACTGCTTATTACGTTACATTATAAGGTATTTTCAATGATACACTGCATATTACGTTATATTATAGGGTATTTTCAATTATATACTGCATATTACGTTATATTATAAGGCAATTTTCAATGATAGACTGCATATTACGTTATATTATAAGGTATTTTCAAAGATATACTACATATTACGTTATATTATAAGGCATTTTCAATGATAGACTGCATATTACGTTATATTATCACGTATTTTCAATGATATACTGCATATTACGTTATATTATAAGGCATTTTCAATGATAGACTGCATATTACGTATATTATCACGTATTTTCAATGATTGACTGCATATTACGTAATATGCAGAGTATTTTCAATGATAGACTGCAAATATTACATTATATTATAAGGTATTTTCAATGATACACTGCATATTACATTATATTATAGGGTATTTTCAATGATACACTGCTTATTACGTTACATTATAAGGTATTTCAGTGATACACTGCATATTACGTTATATTATAAGGTATTTTCAATGGTAGACTGCAAATATTACATTATATTATAAGGTATTTTCAATGGTAGACTGCATATTACGTTATATTATAAGGTATTTACAATGATATACTGCATATTACGTTATATTATAAGGCATTTTCAATGATAGACTGCATATTACGTTATATATAGGTATTTTCAAAGATATACTGCATATTACGTTATATTATAAGGTATTTTCAATGGTAGACTGCAAATATTACATTATATGTATAAGGTATTTTCAATGATACACTGCATAATACGTATACTATAAGGTATTTTCAATGATAGACTGCATATTACGTATATTATAAGGTATTTTCAATGATACACTGCATATTACGTTATATTATAAGGTATTTTCAATGATATACTGCATATTACGTTATATTATAAGGCATTTCAATGATAGACTGCATATTACGTTATATTATAAGGCATTTTCATGATACACTGCATATTACGTTATATTATCACGTATTTCGAATGATTGACTGCATATTACGTAATATTATAAGGCATTTTCAATGATAGACTGCATATTACATTATATTATAGGGTATTTTCAATGATATACTGCATATTACGTTATATTATAAGGCATTTTCAATGATAGACTGCATATTACGTTATATTATAAGGTATTTTCAAAGATATACTGCATATTACGTTATATTATAAGGCATTTTCAATGATAGACTGCATATTACGTTATATTATCACGTATTTCAATGATATACTGCATATTACGTTATATTATAAGGCATTTCAATGATAGACTGCATATTACGTTATATTATCACGTATTTTCAATGATTGACTGCATATTACGTAATATTATAAGGTATTTTCAATGATAGACTGCATATTACGTTATATTACATGGTATTTTCAATGATACACTGCATATTACGTTATATTATAAGGTATTTTCAATGATATACTGCATATTACGATATGTTATAAGGTATGTTCAATGATACACTGTATATTACGTTATATTATAAGGTATTTTCAATGATAGACTGAATATTACGTTATATTATAAGGTATTTTCAAAGATATACTGCATATTACGTTATATTATAAGGCATTTTCAATGATAGACTGCATATTACGTTATATTATAAGGCATTTTCAATGATAGACTGCATATTACGTTATATTATCACGTATTTTCAATGATTGACTGCATATTACGTAATATTATAAGGCATTTTCAATGATAGACTGCATATTACATTATATTATAGGGTATTTTCAATTATATACTGCATATTACGTTATATTATAAGGCATTTTCAATGATAGACTGCATATTACGTTATAT